>BQNB010031751.1:0-16493 GCA_026074375.1 Tanacetum coccineum | reverse complement strand
GTTAGATTTTGTTCATCTTCGCCATCAAGATCATCATCACCTGATACTACTATCCCGTCTACAGAGATTGCTACAGCATCACCTGCTTGCATATCTACTCTAGTCATTATCGCTTCACCAGCCATTCGTAGCCGTATCTGGACGACCGTCAGGAAGAGTACGTTGGGATTACAACCCGTGATGACGCCAGCACATAGTGCAGCTCTTTGTAGGGCACGTCGGGCAGCACTTTCACTTGAGACATCATCATCCGATACTTCATCCGGATCTTCATCAGATTTAGCACCTACATCTTCTTCATCTGATGGACCCTCTCGAAAAAGGAGTCGGTCTTTAGCTACATCCATTCCATCTACAGTTCACACTGCAGGAGTTCTATCATCGACTCGAGCTGACCTCCTACCACCTCGCAAGAGGTATAGAGGTACATTAGCTATGCATTCAGATGAGTCTAGTGATGAGGGTAGTCCAGCGATGCAGACAGGGTCGGACATGGATTCAGACATTCGGGCAAACGTTGAGGTAGTGACTACTACTGCAGCTACTGCGATCGTTAATGGATTAGGTATGGAGTTGAGGCAGGTTTTGAGCCAGGGTTGGCAGTGATTGAGATTGAGAGTGATCTAGAGGAGGCGGGGGCCGATAAGGAGGCTGATGTTGAGATCGAGCCAGAGGGTATGATGTTGAAATTTTATACACTATAAAATATACTAATATAATACCACAAGAGTAATTAAGAAAATTCCCTAAGGAAAATTCACTCTTAAAAGATATATATAATATATAATACGTATATTTAACCGGGAAGTATGATCACCCGGGTCGTTTCCCCAACGACTTGTGAAATTGAAACCACGTTTTAGCTCGGATTATGATTTGAATGAGAGAAAATATATTTTTGAGTATCTATAACTACTAAATAAAAGCAACAATTAAAATGAACAATTAAAAGCAATTAAACACTTAAACAATTAACGGGAAACAAATAAAACGCGACAAATAAGCAAATACACTAAAATTAACTCCTAAAAATGCAAACTAAATTTCTAAACCTAAGATAGGGTAAAAGAAAATTTTAAGAAAAAGAAAATATTTTTTTTATTATTTTTGAATTTTTTATGAATTAAAAACTAATTAAATCTATTTAAATCCTAAAAAATAGCAAATTAAGTCCTAAAAATTGAGAAAAATGATTTTTAAACTTAGAAAAGTCTAAAATAACATAAAAACTCAGAAAACTATTTTTAACTATTTTTAAAATTAAAATCCTATTTTTAAAATTAAAAATAAAAGCTCAAAAATGAAAATAAAAATTTAAAAGAGGTAAAAATGATTTTTATGATTGTAAAACTAAAAGTATTTATCCTAATGCTAAAAACTATTTTTTTGTATTTTTATAAAACTTTTTTCTATTTTTTATCTATTTTCTAAAATTTAAACTTACGGAAAATTATAAAAATTAGAATACTAAATGGAAAAATCTAAAAAATTCAGAAAAAGTCCTAATTATGACAAGGAACAAGGGAAAAATGCTAATAACTAAACAGCTTAAAGAAAAAGCCCTGAAATAAGCTAAATAAGCCTCGAAGAGCTTATGGGCTAAAGGCCCAAAGAAAAGGGTAAAAGGATTGTGTGTTCAATAGCTCACGGATGAGCTATTGAAGCACAATGGTAAAACGTATGCACTATAAGCAAGAGGTCTTGGGTTCGAGGTCTGGCAACCCCACTTTTTGCTATTTTTTTATTTTTCACTTTTTGCAAAAACTAAGAGTTGGAACTTAAAAAGGACACAATTATAAGCACTTTTAATAAATGGAGCATAAGCTCAAAGTGAGAAATAAGCTTTTTAAAAGCCTATGAAACCAACAGATCAGTAAGTAGGCTTTTGGGCCAACTTTTGCTTATTTTGACTCAAAAGCTTGCATAAGATTCAATTTAAGCTCAAATTGCAAACTAAAAACTGATATGGAAAGCTTATGATATGCTTAAACTAGAAATGAAAAGCTACTTAAACCTTAAACTCTAAAAGTTATCAGAAATTGAAGACAAAAACTGCAAACTCATTAACCAACTTAAAAGGCACAAATTCAAATTAAGCACTTAAGCTCATTAAGCTATGACAGACCCTTAGCTTTATCAAACTTAACAAACAACTTATAAACTATGAATTCTAATTATAAAAACAGCTATTATGACTTTGAAATCCAAATTTAGAAGCTAATACTACTCACCTACTGTTTTAGGTCTTTTTGGCTTTTTAATGACTTTTAAAACTAAATGCACCTAAGGAAATGAGCTATAAATTGGAAACTTAAGCTTAATCTAACTAAAGATATATCTAAACTAAGAGCAAACTGAATTTTGAAACCTAAACCTAAGTTTCCTAGCTAAAATGAAATCTTATAATGACAGCAGTGGTAAGTTACCACTGCTGATGCAAATGGAAAAGCCAAGCTCAAATGCAGGAACCTAATGAGGTTAAACATGCACTTAACACTCTTATTGAGTGTGCAAAAACACAAAACAAGTAATAACCAAGCCTTGTATGGCTTGGTTCAAAATTTCACAAGTGAAATCAAAGGTACAAATCCCCTGGTGCTGAGATGAAAATATTAAGCATCAAAATGATTATAAGCTTAAACTAATGACTCAAAATAACTCAAAACCTAATCAAATATGTTGATTTAACTAACCAAAAAGAAATCTCATAGTTCACTTGACTTTTTGAGGTCAAACCTGGCTAAACCAAACACTCCTTTAGGTTGTGACAGATTTGATTAAGCTTATGATTTGACAATTCATTACACAAAACTTTAAAACCAGATTACTAGAAGCCTATAACAATCTTATTAAACATGAATCAACAACTAAATTAACTAAAATTTAAGAATTAAAACTATGCTACTATATTTTTGGTTTTTATGAAATTTTTAGACAGAAATTGAAATCTAAAGTTCTACATTAACTAAGCTAAGACAGATTAAGATGATGATTAATAAGCACTTAAAAGACACAAATAAGCAACTAGAAAGCAAATCTTAAGAAATTAATAAGCAAATAAGCAATCTACACTATTAAGCAATTATTTAAACTAAAACTTAAATGACAAAGGAATATTAAAGAAGACTTACAAATGGCTTCAGCTTAACAGAAGCTAAGGCTCAATTGAGCTTAATCAACAGCTCTGGCTTATTAGAAATAAGCCAGTAATAGTCCATGGGATTCCTTCCTTAACTGAATCCCCTTCCATAGCTTAATCAGTCCAAATAACAAGGTAATTTTAGCTGATTTTAAGTTTATGAGTAGGTTTAGACTTGTGAAAGCTCTATCTTAGCTTAGAGACTAAGAGAGCTGTAATGAGCTTATTGAGAGCTTATGAGTCACAAACAACCTATTAACTAATTGAGAGCTTAATTCAAATGCTTTAAAGGAAAAACTGAATTTTATTAAACTAAAAGGAGTGATTACATTAAGCTTGAAAAGGAAATTACAACTGATTTTAAAAGGAAAATTACAATAAGCTATTTAAAATCTAAAGACTAAACTAGGTGAAAAATAAGAAAAAAGAAAAGGGAAAAAAATACAATGTGTGTGAGAGTGTGTGCTATTTATAGCCTGAAGCTGAACATTCTAGGCCTTCCTTGCTGCCCACGCTCCTTTTGATCTTGTCCGTACAAATCTTCAATCATTGGATCTCTCTTTTGAGCCGTTGGATCACATATTTGCACACACGGATTGCCAAGCTGTCATTCCTTTGATGTGACAGCTTGTGTTACTTGTGTGAGTGATTGTAGTGTAAAACTCACCATTCTTGTGTGCTTCCTCACATCCACGTGGCTGCCTTGCTTAAATGAGCCAATGAGAGTGCTTGATTTGACAAATCTAACCCTGCCATCATGTTGTACTTCACTTGAATAGTCCATTGTACCCCTTAATTGTGAAAAGCCCTTTGTTTTTGACTGTGTGGTGAAAATGGGGAGACGATGAACAGTATAACTGTTCTTCGTGCCTATTTTTTTAACTTAAAAAAAAGGGTAAAATCGGGGGTAAGGGTTTGGGGTAATAGCAAAACTAGTCCCTCCATTTGTTTATCAAAAGTGTAGTGTATTTTGACTTTCAGAAATGACAGAAATGGTCCCTGTGGTTATATAAAAGGGTAATGGGCCATTGTTTTGGGCTTATGGTTTTAGTTATGGATCCGGGTAAGGATTTTAAGGGTTTAAGGCCCATTTAAGGTTTAAGGGGCTATTTGTGTAATTTTTGGAACTTGGGGGACTTAAATGGTAATTTTGGGTTTTTGTCTTTTTATGGTTGACTTTTGTTTGACCAGGGTTTGACTTTCTTTGACTGAGACTTGATTTTTTCTGGCTTTGGCTTTGAATCTTTGGCTTCTCTTGTGCTCTTCCGTTTCTCGTGTCCGTGTTTGCCCGTTTTTGGCGGTTTTCTTGTGATATTTGTCTTATCCATACCTGCATACACAAAACACAAAAACAAGCATATCTTTGCCATTTTTAGTCTGTTTTAGGTCATTTAAGGTCATTTTTGGTATAAACAGATATGTGTATTTTACACTTATCAGTGACAACTGGAAAGAAATGATGGTGCGATTCTATAAGAATAAAACTTGTTCCAAGTTATAAAATAACGATTGCTGATGAATTTTTGAAATGATTAACACTCTCATGTGTCACAAAACAACTTTAGCAAGTGACACGTTGATTGATTTTGAAATAAATCTTTCTATTCAATCGGTGAGACAGTAACTCACTGGTTTACTCTTATCGTGCTGTCTGCTTTGAGACATTCCAATAATGAGAACATGCTGAGTACGATGAATCTAATACATATGTGTTAGATGGATGCAATACTGAAAGCTGGAAATCCTGTCAAGGAGATTCTTCTTAAATTGAATCTACCTGATCATAGGTCGATCCTTACGGATTCAAAGGTTACTCCAACTAACCACAGGCGAATGACAAAGCCATATTCGTCCCCCTACTTTATTGCTAACTGTTTTAATGCATGATATTCAAAAATGGAGGTGAAGGTACCTGATTCCAGCTGACTCACAAGATTCATTTGCACATGTCTTACACGCCGACAAATTTAAAGACTTAATGAAAGTCTAGTACTTGTTTCAAGGACTCTTCTACTCTGATATCGTACATCCTTTCTTAAAGCGACAAAGTGTTTAAAGTTAAATTTATTCAAAAAGATGCATTATTTAAAGCTTTTCAAGATTTTCAATCAAGAAAGGTATGAGCTTGTCGGTACAGAAGTCACAAGTCACGAATGGAATAAGGCTAAAGATGGCGAACGAGATTTTGCTTGGTTGTTGATCATCAGGATGTTTATGATACATTCTCACATTCTAGTCAAGATAAAGAACAAGCTCACATCTAAAGTTAATGATCACTACATCAAATCACAAGTTAATGATTGATAGTTTAAGACTACTGATGCTCAAGACCAATATGATAGCATAGTATGCTAAGTTAAATTTTTGTTTAAATTGGAGTGACCTCCCTTAGGGGGGAGATTGTTAGAAATACGGAAAAGTGTCGGTCACTACCAATATAGTTAGTCGTAGCTCGTACTAAGTTGTATGGTTAAGTTAGAAAGCTTTAAACCTGGGCACAAAGGACCATGGATAGGGCCCACTAAGGGGTTTGGGGAAAAGTTACTAGCAACCGTACCTTATTTGTTGGCTTAATCTATTTGTTTCGTAAATTTTGTTTAACACCCATTTTACTTCCCTTTCCTAGCAACTAACCTTAGTGTCTACTCGAACGAGGACTTGTTCGAGCATGCATGTCTATTCCGTCGTTACGGCCATGTATGCATGTCTCAGCTGCCTTGTTGGATGACGACTTTCGGTGAAAGTTAGAAGCTCCCTACCCTATATCATTCTTCATCCTAACCGCTGGTTAAACACGAACAGGGATGTGATCGGATTGTATATGTCTATTCCGTCGTTACGGCCGTGTATGTACGATACAGCTGCCTTGTTGGTGTGGTACTTATGGTGAAAGACTGTTGAATGATCAACCCTAAGCCTTCTTAACCCAATTTATCTTTTGACTTGTTTCTCCTTAGCTTTAGCGGTGGAGATGTGTATCCTTGCCAAGCCTATGATACGAAACTAATCACGACCGAGCAATTGAGCGTACCAATCAAATGTTGCACCCTAGATTAGTCGAGTGATCTGAGTGTTTTCATTTCCATATTTCGTGAGGAGCTTGGTTATGTACAGGTGATTAGGACAAAACGATGCTTAAACGGAAAATCCTCAACTTCGGTTGGGACACATTTTCATAAACTAAAACTTTTTCTAAAGTCTACTTGAGGACAAGTAGGATTCAAGTGGGGGGATATTTGATGACATCAAATAACGTCACTTTATTATATCATTTATCCCATCTGTTTTGCCCACTTTTATATAATTATTGCATTATTTGGTACTTAATTGCTTTAAAGTTGATAAATGCAGTAATTCAGGAGTGTTTTGTGAAGACAAGCTAAAAGGCACATAATTTGGAGCTAAAACGAAGATATTTGAAGATTACTAATTTCTGACCAATACGCCGTATCCAACAAAAGAGATACGGCGTATCCGCGCCAAGACTTCACAAGAAAACGCGTTTGACCAATTCCCAATACGGCGTATCCTCTCTGTCTACATACGCCGTATCCATGAAGATAACTATTCGAAGATACAGTAAATAAAGTAAATTAGGAATGATATCACTGATTGATTATGAACGTAGCGCGCACTCCAAGGAATCCAGCCCAATACGCCGTATCGACCTTGCCAGATACGGCGTATCGAGTCTTTTTCAGACACTATAAATAGAAGACTCAAAAATGAGTTTTCAGTGTGCAATATCATATTCTTTATACCATACTCATAATTGTAAGACGTAATTGTTGAAGCAAAGATCAGCCATCAAGGTCTAAGCTGTGATCATCATATCCCATAGAATACATCGTGAATTTTTTTACTCTCTATTCGTTTGAATTTTCATTGTTTGATTCGCTTGTTTAATTACATTGGTTGTGGGCTAATACACTCGGGAAAAGTTATTGAGCCATCTTAATGAAAGTTCAATGGTTGGTTTGTTTTTAAAAATCTAATTTCTTAATTTATCGTTGATTGTTATTATGTTTATCACCTTCATACTTGTTTATGTGTTTAATTTGCGACTATCATTTAACAGGATCTTGTGAATCCAGCCAAGTAAATCTATGCTACGGGGATAGCTCTCCATATCGTATTTCATATTACTGGACCAATAGGATCACAAATAATGTTTTGTTTTTTTCTTTAAATTATGAGCTTAGTTGGACCGGTAGGTGACCCATTTATGTTTTAGCAATCATGCTCTTAATTTACTGATAAAGATTTGAATAGTGAACTACCAGTATATAAAACACCGTTAAATAATAAGTGGGTAAAGTCCCGTTGGGCTAGGGTTTTAACAGGATCACCACTGCTTTGATTCCCTAAGATATATTATAATTAAACTAAAGGATGCTTTATGCGGATGCGTTAATTGTGACAGGATTAATCATGTCTAGGTCTTTGGATGATGTCCCGCCTAAGTCTTAAGAATGATATGCTGCTTCGAGATAAATAAATCATTGCACTAAAACAAACAAACCGACATTGAACTTGATTTAATATGGCTAATACAATTTTCTATCATTTGGCTTGTACCGCTTTTCTATCTTCTAATTTTCTTCTATTATGTTTATTGTGTATTAAATTGATATTTGTTTCCACCAAACCTGTGCCAGTCTCTCAGGCTAAAAACCCCCCATATCATTAGACAACGTATATATCATAGGTTTAACTAGTAAATAGACTAATTAAAATACTAATAGAATATAGGATTAATATTCCACTCTTAGTGTTTGACACCCTACTTACCACGAACTCCATCTTGAATGGGTACACTGCTCGTTAAAGTGTTGTTTTAGGTTTGTCGGCTAAATATAAATTTAAAACTTGATAATCAAATAATTGACCCTACACGACAGCACATCAATCCCCCTCATTGAAAAGTTCTACCAAATTGCGTGTAGTAAGCTTCTTCAAGAGTTTTTCCTTCCTCTTTCAGTGGGCAATCTTTGGTGTAATGGGGTCCTTTGCATTGTTCACCTCCTACTTGAGCAGCATAAACTTTTTCATTTACTTTTTTTATTTCTCTTCCACGATTGTTCAGTTGTGCTTGTATTGCTGCTAACCCATCAGAAGTTTTAGTAATTCTGACTCTTGATGTTCCATTGTGCCATTTTTGAGAGTATTCAGCCATTTCTTGGATGGCTATTTTTGCGTCAGTGGTAGTTTTTGATGGTATGACACCTCTTGAATCAAGAATTTGTCAAGTTGGAACATCCAATCCATTATAGAACAAGACTACCTCCTGCATCTCTGTTAAATAGTGTTGAGGACACTTCATCAATAGCTCTTTAAATCATTCCCAGGCATGATAGAGGTTTTTGTCAGGCTCTTGTTGAAAGTCGTTGATTTCCTCCATTTTCTTTGTAGTACGAGTAGGTGGACAATATTTGCTTAGAAACTTAGTCTTTAGATCTTCCCAGGTTGTAATCCAACTAGTTGGTTTGTTTCTTAGCCAACGACTTACGGCTCCGATTAGGGACATGGGGAAGGCTCTAAGCATCACTTGGTCTATAGTAATATTAGGAATGTGAAACAAATCCACGATCTCAAGAACTTTCTCAATGTGTTCGTTAGCATCTTCATGATCTGAACCGCTGAAGGTGTTAGTACGTAGTTCCTTGAGAAATTGGCCCTTTAGTTCAAAGTTATCCGTGTCTTCAATTTTGGGCCTAGCAACTCCTGATCCATAGTCAGCTCGGGTCTTGCTCATGTACTGCTCCATAGTTTCTGCCATTGTTTCTGTAACTTCTTCCTCCGAGTATTCTTGGTCAGAAAGTAAATTGAAATTAGGCGATCTCAATTCGTCAAGAATTAGTGTCTTGAAGTGTCTCCTAGATGATCAAAATTCTCGTTCAGGTTCTTTGTAAGGTGTGAATAGTTCATTAGCTGAACTCCTTGTCAAGAACTACCTGAAACAAGGGATAAACAATTAGTAAGATGGGCTCTTTTAGGATAAAAAAAATTTTAGTACAGAAATCATATATGAAAACTTAGGTTTTTCTTCTGTTACAGATGATCGATATGTCGTATCCAATGGAAGTGGATACGCCGTATTAATCAGTTGAATTGAATACGCTGTATTAGACAGAAGGTTGGATACGCTGTATCCGATGGAAGTGGATACGCCGTATTCAGCTATCGACCAGAACAATGTATAATTAAATGCGCAAACAATTAAACACAAATATATAAACAAACAATTAAACTAACAAATATACAAAAATATACAGAATATACAAGAATATACATTAATCTAATTAACACTACTCCTAAGGGTTAGATCTAATCTAATGTTAAAAACCAAAACATAAAATAAAAATCAAGATTAATTTTCATTCCCTGGCAACGGCGCCAAAAACTTGATGTGGGTCGTTGTGTGGTGTCTATTTAAGATGTTTTAAGTTTTAAATTTATATTTTGCCAACTTAACCAAAAATGCCACTTTAACGGGCAGTGTACCCAGTCGATGGTAGTTTTATGGTAAGCAGGGTGTCGAACACTTGAAGCGATGTTAAATCTCTCAATTTATTTATATTTTAGTTATCTAATCTATGTTAAATCTAATCTAACTCAAACCTATGCTAAACCTATGTTAGTTCTAAACCTAATTCTAACAGGTAAAAGGGAGTTTTCAGCCTGGGAGACTGGCACAGGTTAGTCGGTGACTACAATTAATTCAAGGCACTATAACCCATGCAAGCTAATTAACAGAAGATAAAAGAGCGGTCGTGCCTTATATAAGAAAACTATATTAACCATTATTAATCCGATTAGAACGTTGGTTTGTTTACTTAGTGCAATGATTTCTTCTCTCGAGGTGGCATATCATTCTTAAGACTTAGGCGGGACTTCTTCCTAAGACCTAGACACATTAATTCTGTCAGCATTAAAGCATCTGCATAAAGCATCCTTATTTGCTGATTATAATATATCTTAGGGATTGAAGCAATGGTGATCTTGTTAAACCCTAGCTCATAGAGACTTTACCCACTTACTGCTTAATGGCAATTTATACACTAGTAGTCCACTTGTCCAACTATCCAATGGAATTAGTACGTTATTTGTTGAATTATCTAGGCTCACCTTCTAGTCAACACGTTCAATAAACCATTGGCAATATCTAATTAACTAGTTAAGCCCGAAGCGTATCCTAGACACAGATTTATAAGGACAATATTTATGATCCTATGATTCTAGATGTATAACTTACTATATGGAGAGCTATCATGGACTCTAGATTACTTAGTCTGTATCACTAGATCCATTTGAATGATAGGTCGCATACGAAAGCACGTAAACAAATATACAGTGATAAACATAAACAAGCATACAACGATAAATCAAGAAATCAAGATAAACAATACTAAACATTCAAATCTTAATAATAATGGCTAATACCCGAAGGTATTAGCCTTTAAACGTCATAATAAATAAAAGAGCAATTATTTAGCCAAGGTAAACTAACTGAGTTAACGAATGATACCAAAAACTAAACGATTACTAAAGTATATGGAATTACACGATGTGTGGTTCTCGTCTTAACTCTCGTTTTATATTTACGTGATACCCAGTCTTTAGCCTCAAAAATACTACCTTTCTTAAAATTTATCACTAATCACTAAGATTATAAAATTAAAACACAAGGAATAAAGTGGAAGGACCAATGATGATAGATTTGATACGATTAAGATCATCTCTCAATATATCAAATAGATCTCGGGTTTGCAAGCAACAATGGCACAACCCCGAATGAAAGTTTACTTGATCTAAAGTAGGTGGAGGGATACATGGTGAAGTAGGAGGTGAGGGATTTGTGGCTTTAATTGCTTGTTGTAGGTTAATCTCAAGAAGATTAGATAGGTGATGAAGTTTATGTGCTATTTGGTTTTGAGTTGGATTGTGAGGAAGTGAAGGAGATGACAAAGAATTGGTTGTTATAGGAGAGGTAGGTGGAGTCTTATTTGGTAGAGGAGATGGTGGTGATGGTGGAAGATTGTGACTTTGTCTTTAAGGTTCAAGAATAGCCTTACGGTGTTTTCTAGAGTAGTCACGAGAGAATTTGCTAGAGGATGACATTGAGATCTTGATGAGAAGTGAAAGATTTAAAAGAGAAGTGGTGATTGAGATGGAGAAGAATGATGTTTATATATATAGAAGAATTTTGGGAAAGGCATGGTTTTTAGAAGATAAAGATTCTAAGGGGTGTTTAGTTTATAAAGGAAAAGATAGCTGGACCTAAGGGGAATAGGGTCAAAGTTGCAGAAAAAGTAGGGACAGGAGAAAAATAGGGTCTAAATTATCTTTTGAAAGAATTAAAGAATCTATGATCCGGTGGTCTTGGTAACTCAAAGATGGAGATAGCCATGTTTAGTGAGAGAAAGTAGAGAGAGAAACAAAAAGATGTAAAATGTATAAAGATAAAATGTTACAAAAGCCTCAACCCCTCTATGGAAGCCTTGGAGGGGTATTTATACCACCACACATTACATAAGAATCCTATATTGACTATTCTAGTCCCTGTGTGTGGTGATATGGTAAACAAACAATGGAAATCGTTAAATGGACGTAATGTAAAAGTGGGAATTTTAAACAATCTTCCGACCACGGGACGATATACAGAATACTTATATATTTTTCTAACAAGTACTATGGATTAAGAACAGAATTCTATGAATAAAACCTTCCAATGCTGGTGATGTCTTCTGTGGTCTTTGACTTAAAGTCTGCACTCTAATAAATCATCTTTGTAGTGCTGTGCGAGAATTACTGTAATAGGCCACGAAACTAAGTAAACCCTTACACTTTTGGTTAAGGAGATGCTTTATGAACAGTTCCCCCTGAATATGCGCTAATTATTGATTTAGAAAGCTTTCAAGCTTTCCCATTCTAAACTTAGCAAAACCTCTCTTTAGCATGTTTCAAATCTTCTTACAAGTTAGATAATAAGTGCCACAGCGGAATTAGTATGATACCACATCAAATATTACTGCTTCTTTAAGAATATGGTAAACAATGGTAATTCCGTAAATGTCATCTTGTAAAGTGAATTCTTAACAATCTTCCCCCACGGGACGATATACAAAATTACTTATAATATTTTTCTAACAAGTACATATTGATTAAGAACAAGAACTTCTATGAAGCTTCAATGCTGATGATGTCTTCTGTGGTCTTTGACTTCAAGTATGCACTCCAACATAAATCATCTTTGTAGTACCTTGTAGGAGAAATACCGTAATAGGCACGAACTAAGTAACCCATACACTTCTGGTTTAAGGAAAAGCTTCTGAATTAGCTTTCCCCTAATTCATGCACATATCTTCATTTAGAAGCTTTCAAAACTACCCCCCAAACTAGGAATCCGCTCTACAGTTTCAAAGCTTTCTTACAAGCTTAGAATAATTAAGTGCACAGCGGAATTAGTAGGATACCACATCAAATATTACTGCTTCTTTAAGAATAAGCTTAGTGATTGATCGTTCGGAGAAAACATTAACTAGATCAGCAACGTATCTTCTCACGCTTGAATAATTTTTCTCACAACTCTTCCCCCTGGAAATTCAAATAATGCATACTACCTTTCACAAGATATCACTTCCCCCATGTGGTTGAAGAAATGCACCCAAGTTATCTCTGCGGTTATGACATTAGTCTTCCCGGCATTGCCTAACCAAAAGATTTTCAAGAAAGATGACTTACACAAGCTTTCAAGAAGAAGAAAGGCAAAGGCTCAAGAGTGTGTCTTCCTTCCCCCTTGTTGGTTTCGATACCTCAGAATCAGCAAAACCTTGTACGCATATATACTTGAATACTTGTGTGAGGAATAAATTAGCTCAAATCGATCCCGTGAGAATCAACTGCTGATCAGATCTCTACTCATAAATTCTCTCTGACTGTCTTTTTACCAACCATTTTTGTAGGCTATTTGAAGTGACCACTGATGAAGTAAACCCGATGAACCAAAGTTGAAAATTTAGTTCAAGTTAACCACTTTATACACCAATTTTTATAAACCTTTGGTTAAGAAACTAGAACTACATAAAATAAAATCAACAGTCCAACATATGTTTACCACTGATGGAGTAAACCTGATATATCAAACTTGAAACTGAAGTAGAATTCCTCGTTCTTGTGACTTAAGCTTGCATTAATGTTGGACGAAATGGTTTAGAGAATTTGTGCACCATTCAAATTTCTAAGTACTCAATACTTACCCCTTTCATGACGTCGAAATCGTAGCACCAGAGTCAATTAAGTCCCGGATATGCACTTTTCTTCCCCTATGATAGTGATGAAAAACAATTGCCACACCAAAGTCAATTAAGTCCCGGATGGACAAATCTCTCCCATCGGACAAAGTATGAGACTTTTATCGCTTGCGATTATCCACAACGTCTTCAGTGTGTGACACTGAGAACTACAACGTATCTCCTTTAAGTAATAGTTAATTAGGTCTTCAACCAACCACCCCGACTGCTGGTAACTAGATAATCTAAGACTTTATCCAAAATCTTAAGCCCGAGCAAGTTATCATTGAAAGTCATGCATCCAACCAACTATGAATGACTAAATCCCGACTTCAAGATAAAGTAAGTACACACCTTCATAGAATCCAACTTCAATATCAAATAAGTGATATCCGATCAACTCTGTAGCCACTTAGAAAAATTAATACCAAATCTAGCCTTTAAAATTTAAGTTCCAAAGATTCTCTGTCAAAATTGATCCCGGTCTCGTCTCATAAAAAATTTGTCACTTTGTTATTTCAAACCCAACTGTACCCATTAACCATAAAAAATAATTTTGGCATAATTAAGCATTAACCAATAATAAAAATGGTTAACACTTTAAATTTGTATGCATGACCCAAAATAATTTTCGTCCATTAACCACTAACATTTAACCAATATCCCTAAACCACATTTCATGGATCATAAACCATGAAATTTTTGTCCATGGCATATCCAAACCATTAGTTATCCAAAGGTTTACACATCCTTATACCATTTACATAAAATAAAACAAAAATCCACTTCCCCAATGTTAAGATTACAACTCAGATTCATCCATTTGTAATTGATATCCGAATGGAGCCTAGGCCCATTCGAGTAACATATGGCCGGCCCATCCCTATTTTACTATCCCTAATTTTAAGCAATATAAAAGGCTAAACTCATACCATCAATCCCTAATCCACATCATATAAAACGCCTCTCTTATTCCTCCCCATGTAAAATCAGATCTAGATCATCTCTTTAAAATGACACAATCCAATTTCTTATATCTCCACAACCATACACATCCATACTAACCCTTAATTGCAATATTCTTTCAACCCATACGCATCAATTACCCACCTCTCTTCAATCTCTAATTAAAATCAATATTTTCACTCAACATAATCACACACCTCCATCATAAATTGAATCATAAGCATAAACATCTTTGTTCCTCAAGACCCAACGAATCTCATAATCTTTTCAGTCAATAAGCTTATAATCGATGCAACAAACACCAATACCCTTCTTGTTATTCATATCCTTTTTGACCGAGCACCAACTAGCAACGGCTTCAAGATCTTTTTCAAAGGATCTAAGGTAGGTTTGATTTGTTGTTGAGTGTCTAAACAAAACAAAGAATGAATGTAACATGATTTGTTATCATTCTTTCTTTACTTTCGGATATCGAAGAGAGGTTTTTACCTTCACAAAGATCTGTGAAGATATACATTTTTGTGTGATTGGATCAAATAAAGATCTGTTATTAATTGAAACCCACAAAATTAAATCTGAGATCTTGAGTTATATCCATTTTTTTCAAGTCTAGAGATGACGTTGATTGGTGGGATTAAGTTAGATTTGTCGTATGTTGTGAATGGAGATGGGATTAGGATTAGATATTTGATTTGTTGGTGATATAATTATGACGAGGGGTTTAAGTTTAGATCTGGATTTGTTGATGATGTTGGCGAGGCTGTTGTTGTAATTATTGTTGTTACGGTATAATTTGTGTCAGTCTTCTCCTTCTTTATTTTTGTATTTTTCTTGGACTGTTGACTTGGCAATGACTCAGTTGAGTCAACTCGGTAAATATCGAGTTGACTCGGTCTGGGTGTATAAATTGCCCTAGTCACAGGTATAAATCGCCCTATAAGGCAGATGTATAAATCGTCCCATATTGGTCGATGGTATAAATCGCCCCATATTGGTCGATGGTATAAATCGCCCCATATTGAACGATGGTATAAATCGCCCCATGTTTCAGTCGTGTATAAATCGCCTTATACAAGACAAAAGTGTACTGGTACTTTTTCCAAAAAAAAGTGGATATGAGTTTTTCTTGTGTTTTTCCAGCTTTTTCCATTTGTTTTTCTTATCTCCTTTTTCAAAACAGCATAAAGAATAATATATGCCCAAAAAAATACTTTGACTTGGCAGATTTGAGACCACAATAAGCCACAAAACATGAATAAGACCAGAATAAGCACCATATAAGACCAAAAAAAGATTGTACAACTTTGACCATACACATATGACAGATTCAAAGACTCTTAAACCCATAAAAACATGACAGATTCTGAGAAAAAAATTACTGATACGAGACCAAACAGACCATAAAATATCAGAGTCTAACCATGGCTCTTTATACCAATTGAAAGAATTAAAGAATCTATGATCCGATGGTCTTGGTAACTCGAAGATGGAGATCACCAAACCCAAATAACTATAGACTCCAAACCCAAATATCTTTCCTGATTTGTGTATCACCAAACCCAAATAACTATAGAGACCTTTGGCTAAAGGATCTGGTCTCCTTCGATATGAACATCCACTTATGTGTTGTGGACGATCTTGTTCATACTGAAATTACATCTTAGGTATTATGTCTTCTCTCTACTTACCCTTAGGCCATTATCTTAGTGTTAATGGAAGTGGATGTTTGATGCTTTTTATTTGAGGTAGTTTATCTTTTCTTGGCGTGAATTATGGGTCAAAATTAAACTATAAATTAACTATCATATCCACATCTAGATTAAACAACAAAAAACACATTTAAACAGTCATTGTAGCAATTTAACACAATAATCGCAAAACACACGCTCGACTTAAAGATATTATACATAATGAGGTGAGATCATGATAGAACAATATCATCTCAAAGAACAAAAGAACACATCATAGCCACCCATTTTTCATCAAATAAAAAAACAATTAAAAAACTCTACTTTCCACATTTTTTTTAAAATGAAATATCTTGCAAACGGTAAATCGTCAAACGACAAAAAATACACCATCGCGACGAGAATTAA
>BQNB010031750.1:0-52448 GCA_026074375.1 Tanacetum coccineum | reverse complement strand
ACAACTTAAATATTTCATCCGAAATATTTAAGTATCTTTAACTTGCAATCGCAATCGTTAAAGGTCATATCCGAAAATCCCTATTCAAGCGTTTAACAACATAAGTTAAAACGCTCTCCTTTTCTCTTCGACGAAAACATCCTTTCTCTTCGACAAAAGAATTCTTTCACTTCGACGAAACATTCTTTCTCTTCGACGAAAACATTCTATCTCTTCAACAAAACATTCTTTCTCTTCGACGAAAACATTCTTTCTCTTCTACAAAACATTCTTTCTCTTCGACAAAAACATTCTTTCTCTTTGACGAAAACACTCTTTATCTTTTGATCACACCTCTTCCTTCTCACTCAACCACGCCTCTACAACCATAAAGATGGCTAATCTCTTTCCTCCACTACTTTCGCTACCACCTTTAAGATAACCTTATACCTTGTCATGTGGTTGTTCTATGAACATTCACAATACTCGAGAAGACCACCATCCATCTTGACATTGTCAAGCTCGTCGCCTTCATCCGTTTGTTTTTGTCTTTATTATTATTATTATTTTTGCGTACGAAACACACCGATGATACGTCACCATTTCCTTCGGGACAATGTCCAAAAGGAAACATCTCCATCGAAAAGGTTGCATCTGAAGATAACATCGCCGACATTCTTTCTTTACCCCTCAAGCGTGAATCGCTAAATTATCTTCGTCAATGTTTAGGAATGATGGAACATATTCCATAAATCGCTCTCTTCTTTTCTTCTAGTTTCGATTCTAGTCCGTGTTCCATTTTGTGTCGTGACAACTTAACTACTTCATCCGAAGTACTTTAAGTATTTTTAATTAGCGAAATGCAAATTAAAATGTCACTCTTTTCGAAAAATTTGTCAATTTCCCCAAACATCCCTCCTGTTGGCGGTCCGGCGGCCCCCAGATATATCTGGGACCGCCGACAGCAGCTTGTAATACCATTCATTTTTTTTAATTCCATAACCTAAGACTTCCTCTCTTCTGCTACGAGCTGACGTCTACTCCACACCAAAACCTATACCCAATATCTCTCTATAGATCAATGGGTCATCATCATATCTTAATTCTCATAAGCATAGTTGCTTATAGTGTCAATAGACAAGTGAATTTCATCATGAAATGCGTCTCATTCTCAAACATAATCCTTACAATCGCCATACTCACAAATCCCCTCACATCTTGGTCCTTATATCTCGTAAACGTCTTTTCTCACCTCAAATGGTCTTTTCACTTCCAAACGGTTCTTCTCACTTTCGATAGCCTTCTCTTTTCTAATAGTCTTTTTGCTTCTGACGTTTCATCTTACTCCTAAACATTTATTTTCAATTATAATAGTCTTGTTACTATTAAAACTCCTCCTATATCTCTTGACAACTTAATTATTTCATCTGAAATATTTAAGTAATTTGCAAAATGCAAATATCACTCCTTCGCAAAACTTTCCACTTTCTAGAAAGTAAAGAACATAAAGAAGATATTCAATCTTTAAGTGTTATTGAGTCATCACATTGTTACGTCTCTCATTATTTTTCCACCATAAAAAAAACTACAACCTCATTTCACTTACCCACCTTTCTTCCTCAACATTGACAACCAACAAAACACCAAACAAACCTTTGAATTCCCAATCATCCACCTTTTGTCTCGATAGGATCACATGCACATCAATTGTTAGTGCAAATGATATATTAATCTTTTCTAACAACCTCTCGTCAACACGTTCCTTCTTTAGTCTCGCTCATCCTTCCCTACTTTTTGGCTCTACGGAATCATTTTCATTAACATTTAAGAGCACATCGTCTCCATCCTCATCTTATTTTTTTTATTTTTTGCATATTTCGGTAAGATATTAAGTGTCATTCGTCTACCTTTAAAAAGTCATTTTCGTAATATTTTTGTTTCAATCAATAAATGAATCACATTCTCGTTTATTAAAAGTCGGTCTAATCTCTCTCTGTAACCATACGTCTTGAGTCTTTTAAGTATATCATTTAGATTGTTGTTTTTTAAATAATGTTTGCATCTGTCTAGCTTCTAACTTTCTCTTAAAGTGTCATACTCTAGAATACTAACACCTAAAATGCATGTCTAGTTCCCTGCTAATATCTTGTTTGCTATATAATAAAGTGCACTTGTCTACTAACTTTATTTTGTAGCACAACAATATCTTGATTCCTTGGTGCCCCAATCAAGGGGGAGCACACACCAAGGGGGAGCACTTATAAGCGTTCTACTCTTTTAAATTGCATTGAACTTCTCAAGCATCGATGGTAATTTATTTATGGATATGTTATAGTCAATATACAAGGAATGCAATTATCATGAGGACGTAATGAGCAAGGGGGAGCTAGGAGATATGTGGGTAAACAACATGGAAGTTGGTTAAATCGTGATAATATAAGACTTCACTGGGATGATGCAAGCTTACCTTTATAGGAATATAAGATCGGGGATTGTAAAATATGATGAAGGGCTCATTCATACTCTAAATACTTCCCCTCATCCACTTCAAAAGCACCTCAACCTTATTTCTCATGCTTTTTTCTCATTCCTCCATCCAATATACTTGGATCACCTACCTTTTCTTCATTCCTTCAACCTATACACTCGAAGTACCTATCCTCTTGTCTTACCTACTGCTCACCTCTCATGACCTTTTGTCTTACCTACTTCTCACCTCTCATGACTTCTCACCTCTCATGATCTTATCCTCTCCTCAAACCTATATACTTGGAGCACCTATCTTCTTCTCATTCCTCTAACTAATATACCCGGAGCACATACAATCTTCTCATATCTTCTTCTCATATCCACATAATACCTTTTTGCTTCGACAAAAGGGGGAGAAGGGAGTGTAAACGAGTAACTTTTAAACTTTACTATGTGTTATAGTTTACATATTTTGTCATCATCAAAAAGGGGGGGGGGATTGTTAGTGCAAATATTATGATATTTAATGTATACGAGCTCTTTATGTTTTGATGATGACAATCATTAACTTGTAATACTAACTAAAGTGCGACAAGTTACTCGTAATCCAAAATCATCAATGCATACACGTACACATCTCTCGGCGTCCAAGTTATGCATCAAGACGGAACATAGGTTTACACCCGACGTAAATCACATAAGGTGATGTACAAACAATAATAGACTATGTAGGATGATCAAATAAAGTAAGTTTTTGTCTTAAACATATATTTTTTTATGAAATACAACAAACTATTTCTCAAAAATATATTTAGACAGATTATTTTTGAATTATAAAGAAATGTTTTATTTGGTAATTATTTTGAATTTCAAAATCTGGTCATTTCCCCCTAGAATAAGTGTCACTTTCACCAGACAAGTTTGTCACCACAAAAAGACAAAAACAGGAACGTCTGTCGGGGCGGTCCTTTAATTCGGTCGGCGACCCCCTTAATTATTTAGCGGCTGATCATTACTGACTACACTCTTTAATATATAGTAAATATATATAAAATATACTTATAAATATATAAAAAGAGAAGTAGGAATCAAAAGATATCAATTATAATAATCCGGAAGTATGATTCCCGGGTCGTTATCCCCGATGAGGAAAGCAATTGAAAGTCGAGAGTCATTTTGAGAATCGATGCTTGAATGGGATAAGATTGATATTGGTTATCTAAAACTACGAGAAATTTAAGGCAAAAACTTAAAATTTACTTAAGGGAAAACAAATTTAGCTAAAATACGTAAAACGGAAACCTTAAACTGTGACTAAAACCCTAAATTTCCAAAAATAAACCTAACATGAATTTTTCACTTTTAATTGACTCTAATTGACTAAAAAGTAAGTTTAAAGAAAACTAGAACAAAAACGGAGTCGAATTGAGCTTAAAAACACGAAAAATGTGAACGGGAACGAATCTCGTTCTTTAAAAATTGAAATTTTGCAATTTTAACCCTACGGAAGCAAAACTAATTTTCCTTTCAAGGAAACTATAATGATAAAAGAAATTTTTTCCAAAAAAAAATAGATTTTTTTGATTATATTTTTCTATTTTTATTTATTAAATTTATAAAGTTTTTTTAATAAAAATAAATGTTTAAAAATACTAAACTAATTATAAAAATTCTGAAAAAATTATAGAAAGTAGCTTGAACTAAGAGGAATCTAGGAAAAATAAGTTGGGAAACACAGCTTATCGAAAAAGCTGTGCAATAAGCTAAAACAGCTTATTGTACAAAAAAAGGCTAAAATATATATAAGTAATAGATTTGCAAACTAAAATGAAAAAAGACCCCAGGGTGCACGTGTGGTAGTGAGTGTGTGTTGTGAGGTGTTATAAAAGGTGAGGAGGGTAAAGGTCGTGGGTTCGAGCCTTGCTCACCCACGATTTCCCCTCTTCCCTTTTTATTTTTTTTAAAAACCTTTTAACTTAGCTTATAAATAAGCTGTAAAAACACAACTTTAATAAAGACAATGTTTTTCAAAACTAAAAAATAAGCACGAAATAAGCAATTTAAAATGACAGAATAAGCAAATCCTACTAAACCTATATATTGCAAACTGTTTGGGCTTTTTAAGAACAAATAAGCTAAGGGAAAAGTTAAATAATCTAAGACAGATTAAAAACTATATCTAATAAGCACATAAGAACTAAAATAAGCACAATTGATAAGCTAGAATGACAGAAAAGCTAAAAAGCTTAAAAACACTTCAAATTTTGCACTAGAAAGCAAATAAGCTTAAATAAGCTTATATCAAAACCAAATAAGCTAAAATGGGATTATACTAAACTAATAAGCTAAGCTAAACCTAAATAAGCCATAACAATAAGCAGATAAGCTAGAATAAAGGAATAAGCACTATTGGTGTAACTAATAACCAAACAGCCCCTTAAGGCACCTTTGAGCTTATTTTTAAATAAGCTAAAGGGTGCTTATGGACTTTTGGCTTATTACCCTAAAAAGCACACCTAAAATACTACTTAAAACAACTTTTTAAAACCATTTTGAAATTCAGAAGCTTAATGAAAAAGCTTGTTGAAAACAGCTTATACACTAAAAACACTTAGTTACTTTTGGTTTTAAAAGACAAAAAGCTTATTTTAAGGCTAAAATAGATAACTAAATAAGCTACTTTTTGAAAACTAAGTTGAAAAAGATTGACACTGACCCTAGACCTATTTGTAAACCAAAAGTCAAATCCTAAAAGCTACTTATACCCTCTGATATTTGATGTTGAAAAATGTTATTTGTCATTTAAAACTGCTGATGCAGTTTGCACTTATATGAACAAAACCTTAAAACCTTTGATGCAGACTTAAAGCACTACTTCTAACACTCATGAAACACACAACTAAGAGCAAATAGAATCATGTCAATTACTAGAATCAATTAAAACTAGGTTATGCAAATGAGGCTTAACAGACTTGGACTTTTATTAATCTAACTTATGAAAACTCAATTAACTCAAAACTAGCTTAAAAAAGTCTAGCATAAACAATATAAATGAAATATTAAAACAAAAATCTAAAGACGCAAAAGGCCACTAGCAGACTACCTTGTATTTAGTACTGCTATGCAAACACCTCCTAATTTTATCAAATTCATTTGAGCTATGAAAAAGATCTAGTGAACAAAACTTAATTACCAGATAACAAACAACTATTAACAGACCTTATGAGCTCATACCAACAATCAAACAATCCATAATCAAAATTCATTTGAGCTTATGAAATAAAGATCTAGCGAACAAAACTTAATTACTAAATAACAAACAGCTATTAACAGACCTTATGAGCTTATACCAACGATCAAACTAGCCAGAATCATTAAGCTATTAGTTATGCTAATATTTTTGGATTTTTATTAATTTATGAGACAATATGAAGAAAACTATGATCTAGACTATTAAAGCTAAAAACAGATAATCAAACTTAACTAATAAGACATAATAAGCAATTATAAGTACAAATAAGCAAGAAAATAAGCAGATTAAGCAGATTCAAACTATGAAATTTAAGGACAGAAAAGATAAATGAGAACTTACAAATGCCTTAGCTAAACAAAGGCTTAATTTGCTCAAAGAGCTGTCAATAAGCTCTAGCTTATCACAAGGATAAGCTAGTAAAGTCCAATAAGCTCTTCCAGAGTAAGCTTATCATCCAAGCAACCAAAATCCTTATTAAGCATAGGTATTAAGCTGATTTTGATTGTTTAAGTAGATTAATGATTAACTTGAGCTCAATCTAAGCTTAGAGACTTAGAGAGCTGAGATGAGCTTATTAGAGCTTATGTAACAGTAACAGCTTATTAAACAAAGTTTGAAAACAAGTGAGCTTGTGAAAGAGTAAAGAGCAGAATAAGAAAACTTGAATTTAATAAAAACAGCTGATTACAATACTGAGAATAGAAATTACATTAAGTAAATATTAAGCTAAAACATTTTGAAAGGAAATTACAAAAGCTAAATTTAATAAGCTGAAAATTCATCTAACTAACTAACTCCCCATCCTGTGTGTGAAGAGCTCTCTATTTATAAGGTCTTGGTGAAGCTTCTAGGAGTCTAGCCCGCTCCTCTTATCCATGATCTTAGCCCTTAATCCTTTGATCTCATTTATGGTCCGTTGGATTTGATATGATGAGCACACGGATTGCCAACGTGGCATTCCGTGTGTCAGACCTTGTGTGTTTCTTTTGCACTAGATTTAGTGTAAAAATCCAATCATTGGTGTGCTTCTTTCAATGCCCACGTGTCCTCCTTGTCCCGTTTAGGAGCTTGGTGCTTGAATTGTTGAGCCACACAATCAATTTGATTTTACCCTTTGATTTGAGTAGGGTTAATCGTCGAGAACGACGATGAATAGTAAATTTCCCTTGGCGCCTTTTTTAACTGAATAGGAGGGGTGTTTGACTTGGGGAATTGGGTCGTTGACACGGGCCCGGGTTTTATAACAAAAGGATTGGGCCATGTGTTTTAGTTCGGGTTATTATTGAAAGATAATGACCGTTACCTTTTTATATTTAAAGAGATAACGATGTTAGGGCTTTAGGGATTTTTTTATGTAAAATGGTTTTACTTAAGGGACTGTTTTGGGAATTTTGAGGATTTTTTCTTTTTGTGGATGACCAATGTTGACCAAGGATTGACTTTATTGACCATTGATAGCAATCTTCCGGTTCTTTTGCACTCTTTCCGTTCCCGTGTCCGTGTTTGTCCGGCTTTGACCATTTTCTTGTGATTTTTGTACTATCCGTACCTACATATTCACAAACAACAAAATACACAAATACAAGTATATTTTTATGACATTTGATCAATTATGGCCATTTGGATAATAATAAAGATATGTGATTTCTCATAAAAAAAAAACATATCAAAATATCCCCCTAACTAAGTGATTGTGTGTCCTCCACCGCAATATTTATGCATTAAAAACCAATATCCTCAAAAACTTATCCCAAACTAATCATTTGAAAAGTAGCAAAGACTTTTGTGGAGAGAGTTAAGAAATCACAAGCTTTAAAACACCCCATTTTCCCATTTTTCAAAACTTTATTCCAATTTTTTTTTCAGAGTAATTAACTTGAATATTCCGACTTCCGTTATTTCCATAACTGTTAGGGATCATAGAACAAGATGCATTTCGATCCCGAAAAGCCCCTAATAGATACACTTCATCATCCCTGACTTTTACATTTATCCAAACAAGCTTAAAACAAATCAAACTAAATATCAGTTAATAGGTTAAACATACTCATATTATTGCCACTTGTGAACTTATTCACCCCTGACAATATAAATATAACTTAGGTGAAATGGAGCTATTTAGAAATTCAACCATGCAACAACATTTTGGCAAATACAAAGCTTCATATCCACCCAGAGAATAATGAGTTTTGAAGGCGAGATCAACCAAGTATCGAATTTTCGTCTCGGCACATCCCAACCTTGCGGCTAAGTGACCAGGCTTTTGACACCCCACAGAGACTAGTATCGGGACTCACGGACCTTAGGTTTCAAAAACTCTCAGGTTTCCCGAATATACATAGCTTTAAAATAGAATAGTCAAAGTTCAAAAGCATATTAGAATTTTATCTCAAAAAGAAGTTTATTTATTAATTTAAACTAATAATAAACATTTATGCAATTGTAATCCTCGACCTTTTAGAAGGCTGCCAATATCGGTAGAGAGCCGCAAGATGCAGCAAACTTTATCAGTCTCGATTTTTATTCTTACTAATGGGCTTTCATTAGAAGACTAACACCCTCGGTTGTGAGCCGGCAAGAGTATTAAACTTTTATCATCCCACGGCTTTTTATTATTAATATTTCTATTATTTGATCATATAGTAATATATATATATATATAAATATATATATACTATATATATATATAAGATGTTAAGAGAAGACTTCTTTTTGAAAACTTCAAGTAAAAGTTTTGAACTGAGACAAAACATTATGCCTAAATATTACATAAAAATTGGTTAATTTAAGTTATAATCTCTAAAAACAGCACGTTTAATAATCCGGGTTAAGAGCTAAGTGGAGAAAATGTCACAAAATACATACCTGAGCCTTAAGATTTTCCAGAATAATCCTTTCTTAGTCACCCACTCATATTTAACTCTATACATTTTTTCGCTCTTCGCCGAATTTCCACGAATGCTTTAGCCCTAAAATTATAAGGAACAAGCAAGACTCAACACGCCTCAGATCGGGTCAAAATTTATTCTTATTCTACCCAGCAGGAAAGTCAAAATTGTGACAAAATTTTAAATTTTTATGGAAAAACAGGGTACGTGAGAACAACGGCTGCATGCATAATCAAATCGATAGATCCCCCCCCCCCCAAACAAGAGTTAAAAAGACATTGTCCTCAATGTTTTAAGAAGGGTCTCTACGTAAATCCTAAGCCATTTATTAAGTATGCTTAAAGATAAACGTTAGTC
This sequence comes from Tanacetum coccineum, assembly GCA_026074375.1. Taxonomy (NCBI): domain Eukaryota; kingdom Viridiplantae; phylum Streptophyta; class Magnoliopsida; order Asterales; family Asteraceae; genus Tanacetum; species Tanacetum coccineum. Next base: position 43,502 of record BQNB010031750.1, on the reverse strand, counting down.
GATAAGATTAGGATATTGGATTTCCCCAAACTAATTGCAAGCAAAGGCTAGGAAGCTCGAGTGGACCGGGACAAAACACCGAACACGAGAGTCTTCAGAAAACTTTGGGTAAATCCTACAAAAATCACAAGCACAAACAACACGAAAACGGAAGAGTACAAGCCTCCTCACATCACAATAAAGAAAATAGAAGGATAAGCATGGGGTGCCTCCCACGAAGCGCTTGTTTAGGGTCACTAAGCTTAAACCAATCCCCGCATTTAGTTGTCCTTGGGGAAGGTTTGGAGATCCGGGACAACCAATTGTGGTACTTCCCCTCCAAAGTAGTGCTTAATTCGATCACCGTTCACCTTGAAATTTGGCCCGGAGTTTTGAGATAACTTAACGTTGACATAAGGAAAAGACTTGGAAATTTGAACGGTCCAGACCAACGGGATTTTAACTTGCCAGAGAACATCTTTAATCTAGAGTTAAAGAGGAGGACTTGATCACCGACGTTGAAAATGCGGTTTTTGATCTTTGAGTCATGGATCCTCTTTGTTTTCTCTTTATAGATCAAAGAGTTCTCATAGGCATGATCACGAAGTTCATTTAATTCATTGAGTTGAACTTTACGATGATCACCCGCGGTCTCAAGGTCAAAGTTTGCATGCTTCAAGGCCTAGTAGGCTTTGTGCTCGAGCTCGATCGGTAGATGACATGCCTTTCCGTACACGAGCTTGTATGGAGTACACCCGATGGGTGTTTTGTAAGCGGTACGGAAGGCCCAAAGAGCGTCATCTAATTTGTCCGACCAAGAGGCACGGTTCTCGCCCACGGTCCTTTTAAGAATTCATTTCAAGCCACGATTGGATACCTCAACTTGCCCACTTGTTTGTGGGTGATACGCGGTGGAGAGACGGTGAGTAACTCCGTATTTAAGCATGACCTTTGCAAACTGGTCATTGCAAAAATGGGTTCCGCGATCACTTATGATAGCACGAGGGGCACCGAATCGGGCGAAGAGAGATTTAAGAAATTTGCAAACAACTCGGGCGTCGTTGGTGGGGAGCGCTTTCGCTTCAACCCATTTTGACAAGTAATCGACGGCCACGAGTATGTACTTGTTCCCTCGTGAAGACGGGAACGGCCCCATGAAATCGATGCCCCACACGTCAAAGATTTCGCAAACTTGGATGGAATTTTGAGGCATTTCATCACGTTGCAAAATTTTTCCTTGACGTTGACAAGTGTCACATCGGGTGACCAAGTCATGGGCATCTCGGTAAATTGTGGGCCAATAAAATCCTGAGTCAAAAACCTTTTTGGCGGTGTAGTTGGCACCGTAATGTCCCCCGGTGGGTCCACTATGGCAAGCTTTGAGGATGTCAATAGCTTCTTGGCCCGAAACACACCGCCGGATCACTTGATCCGCACATATTTTGAACAAGAAGGGGTCGTCCCAAAAGTAGTGTTTAACATCCTTGAAAAACTTGTTCTTTTGTTGGGACGACATCTCTTTAACAATGAAATTCCCCGCATGGTAATTTGAAAAATTGGTAAACCACGGGGTACTTGAGTCACCACGAAAAGTCACCATATTAAGTGTCTCGAGAGGAAACGTTTCATTTATCTCCTTTGGGTCGAGCACATTTTCATAAAGATATTCTAATCGAGAAAGATGACCGGCCGCGAGATTCTCGGCTCCTTTTGTGTCAATTACTTTGAATTTGAACTCTTGAAGGAGGAGAACCCACCGGAGCAATCTCTCCTTGGAATCTTTTTTAGAAAACAGATATTTGAGGGCAGAGTGATCCGTATACACAATGCTTTTGTTCAAGATGAGGTAAGACCGAAATTTTTCGAAGGTGTACACCACGGCTAACATTTCTTTCTCCGTTGTGGTGTAATGCGATTCTGCCTCGGTCATTGTTTTACTAGCACAGTGTATAGGCCTAAAGTGTTTTTCATGACGTTGCCCCAAGACAACACCTATGGCAAAGTCGCTTGCATCGCACATAAGCTCAAAGGGTAAATCCCAGTCGGGGGCAATCAAGATTGGAGCTTCGGTAAGTTTTTTCTTTAACGATTCAAAAGCTTGAATACATTCATCGGAGAATATGAACGGAGTATTTTTCTCAAGAAGATGAGTCATCGGTCGGGAAACTTTGGAAAAATCCTTAATGAACCGTCGGTAGAAACCGGCATAACCGAGAAAACTCCGAACACCCTTGACGGTGGTGGGATGAGGTAACTTAGCAATCACATCAACTTTGGCTTTATCGACCTCAATCTCATTTTTGGAAATCTTATGGCCAAGGACAATGTCTTTCTTAACCATAAAATGACTATTTTCCCAATTTAGACAAAGATTGGTGTCTTCACACCTTTTGAGCATCTTGTCCACACGAGAGAGGCAATTTCCGAATGGATTCCCAAAGACCAAAAAGTCGTCCATGAAGATTTCCATCGTTTTTTCGATCATATCATGAAAGATAGCCATCATACACCTTTGGAACGTGCCCGGTGCATTGCATAAGCCGAAAGGCATGCGACGGTAGGCGAACGCTCCATAAGGATACGTGAATGTGGTTTTTTCTTGATCATGAGGGTCGATGGGAATTTGAAAGTAACTCGAGAAACCATCGAGAAAACAATAGTATTCGTTTCCCGCTAATCTCTCGAGCATTTGATCCATAAACGATAATGGAAAGTGGTCTTTACGGGTGGCTTCATTTAACTTACGGTGGTCAATGCATACACGTCATCCCGTAACCAATCGAGTAGGAATTAACTAATTTTCATCATTTTCAACAACGGTAAAGCCACCTTTTTTGGTACGCAATGTACGGGGCTCACCCAAAGACTATCCGAGATCGGGTAAATTAATCCGGCGTCAAGAAGTTTTTCAACCTCCTTTTTAATGACATTGTGGATCTTTGGATTCACCCGTCTTTGGTGTTGGACCGCCGGTTTGTAGTCCTCTTCCATAAGAATCTTGTGAGTAGAAAATTCCAGGTTAATACCCTTAATGTCGAAGAGTTTCCAAGCGATGGCTCGCTTGTGTGACTTCAAAACCTTTATGAGAGCGGCTTTTTCCTCAACACTCAAGTGTTTAGCAATTATGACGGGCAACTTGTCATCACCCTCCAAAAATGCATACTCAAGATGAGGAGGTAAGTCCTTGAGTTCGACCTCGTGAGGTTCATCAATTGAAGATTTATCATTTTTAGCTTCACAAACTTTAAGTTCTTTTCGAATTTCAGGCTAATAATTTTCTTAAGTGGGAGGGGGTAATGATGGATCATCATTTAGAAATGCTTTAAGAAGAAGAATGTCCCCCTCCGGGTCGTAATAAGAGTGATCAACTTCTGGTAAAGTTGGATCATCTTCGAGAGCGAGGAAAGCGTTGACTTCCTCGAGAAGAAAATCACTATCCCCGAAGGGAGTGAGGGTCGGAGAAGAGGTAGAAACGACCGATCATAATAAGGAGTGGGATTGCCACTCGCGATCACATCGGAGTAACCAAGAACTTCCTGAGAATACTCCTCACAAGCCATATCAATGATGTCGATTCGATTAACCGAATTATCATCATAAATAGAGGAGTATCTCAAAGTTTGATCAAGATTGAATGTTACGGCTTCTTTTCCAACACGAAGAGTTAATTATCCTTCGTAAACACCAATCAATGCACGTCCGGTCTTTAAGAAGGATCTCTCGAGAATTAGAGGGATTCGGGGATCGGCATCAAAGTCAACGACTACAAAGTCGGCCGAGAATTAGAACTTTCCTACTTTTACGTAGACATCTTTGGTGATATCGATCGGTTGGGAGATCGAACGGTCCGCAAGTTCAAGAGTCATGCAAGTAGGAGTGAGTTCCACACGGATAATGGCATGAGATTTATGCTAGCGCCAAGATCGGCCAAGGCTAAGCACTCATCCATTCCGGAAAATTCACACAGAATGAGAAACTTGTCGGGGTCTCCAAGTTTTTTGGGTAACTTGTTGAGGATAACCGCCGAACAATGCTCATTTAAAGGCGTTCTAGCCATTTCACTTAATTTTTCTTTGTTTCCAATTAAAGCTTTAAGAGTCGAGGCAAATTTTGGCATAAGAAGCAAATCATCCGTGAAGCTAATTTCGAAACTTAAATCTTTAAAGATTTCGTAGAATTTCTCAATTTGGTTGTCAGCTTTTTCGCGGAGCTTTTGGTCATTTAGTCTAGACGGATATGGAATTGATGGTTTCTAGTTAGGCTTCGGAAAAACTAAGGAGCAACAACGAGCTCAGGGAATTTTGGTTTCAACATGGGTCAACCGGAGTTGGGACGGTCTTTGGCACTTCCGTTATTAGTAGGAGGCACCATGTCTTTGTTCCTCTGTTGTACACGTTCCACTACTTTAGGAGGAGAAGAAGAAGTAGTAGGATCGTGGGTTCCTTGGTAAGCTAACACGCTTCGGGTGGTAATACCCATTCGAATCTTCTTCGGGTTAGTAATGGTATTTATAGGAAAGTGTCCTTGAACCCCGAGGATGAAGCGGTATTGGAATTCACAAATTTGGAAAGCATGTCTATTAAATTGGTCATTTGATTTTGCATATTTCTCATAACCGCATCATTAGCTGTGAAGTAGTTTTGAAAATCAGTCTTCGACATACCTTGTGTCTAAGGATCCGGGGCTTGGTGAGCCGGAGCTTGGTAATTATTCCTTGGTTGTAATTATTCCCATGGTTTTGGTTATAACGGTTTTGGTTATTTCATTCGTTTTGTTGTACAGGAGGAAAACCAGGAGGTCGAATTTGATTAGCAATCGGGGCTCGGTAACCGGTATTTCCTTGATTGAAATTAGCTGCGGCGGCTTGAGAAACATATTCTTGAATATTGTCACGATAAACGTTGCCATCGGTGGCGGGACAATTTCGGTAAGAATGAGCACCACCGCAAGTAACACAACTCTCCTCGACCGCTTTTACGGTAGCGGGAGCTTGGGATTGGTTTTTCTTATCGAGAAGTAAGGCCTTCACCATGTCTTTAAGTTCGGCAACATCGGGAGAAATACCGAGGGTAGAATTGCTCGTACTCACTTTGGCAACAACCGGTTTGTTACGTGAATTACGAACTTTGGATTTGCTCTCAATGATTCTTAGGCAATCCCGAGGCATTTTATCCAAAAAATTACCACCCGCGGCGGAATTCAACGAATCTTGATCATTAGAGTTCAAAGCATTATAGAAAGTATCGAGTTGATGTAATTCCAAAAATCCATGATGTGGGCATGCCCGAAGAAGATCGTTGAATCGGTCCCATGCCTCGTAAAAAGTTTCATCAAATCGTTGTTGAAATCTCGTGATTTCATTTCGAAGATTTGTTGTTTTAGAAGGAGGGAAGAATTTGTTGATGAATTTCGAAACAAGATCATCCCATGTAAGAATCGATCGAGGGGGTTCTTTTTCAAGCCAAATCCGGGCGGCACCCTCGAGGGAAAATGGGAAAAGCATAAGCTTAACCGACGTACTCGGGACGTTCGGGAACTTCATCGTAGAAGTGATCTTGTTGAAATAACGAATGTGAGCATGAGGGTCTTCTTTGTCATGTCCAAAAAATTGTTTATTTTGAACAAGAGTAAGCAAACCATGCTTAAGCTCAAAGTTGTCCGCGGTGATCTCGGGAACAACGATGGCATCCTCGTAACCCTCGGTGGGTGCTTCGAGCAATTGCGCCATAGTACGATTATCGGCCATCGTAACTACGGGAGGAGCTTGATTTTCAATTGGTTCCACAAGATTAAATGGTTCAACAAAAGTCGGTGGGACTTGTTGTTGTTGACGGTTAGAATTACGGGATTGAGAACGAGTGCGCATGCACTAAAATATAAAAAGAAAATTTATACTAATTTTTTTTCTTTTATATTTTTTTTTTGGTTTTTCAACAATGTATTCACAATTTATTTTAATAACGGACAATGAGATAAGACACTTAAACCTAATAATCAACTCGCTTCTCGGTAACTCTTTAAAGAGAAAAACGCACAAAGGAGCGGAGGAGTAGGAAAGCGCGAAGCTATTAAAAACCTTTCTCCTTTAGGGTCGTAGTTCGTTGGAACGACCCGCCTTATACCCCTCTTAGAGTTTGTTTATCTTTCAAAGGTGAACCGTACCTCGCGAGTGACACAAAAGGTAAGTTTTTGATCTTTGGTTCGGGAACTTATTAATGATAATACTTCAGTTGAAAGTATTATATTGGTGGTGAATTTTATTTCTTTTTATGGACAATGTTTTAAAAATTTTGGTTTTTTTTGATTTTTTTTATATTATATATATACTAATAAAAGAAAAATCTTTTTGTATTTTTTTTATGAGAAAATAAGCAAAATAACTTCACACGGAAGGATCTTCAAAGCACAAATTGTCAAACGCAACGACAATCGTATACAATCCTCCCCGGCAGCGGCGCCAAAAATTGATTAGAAATTTGAAACTCACCCTTTAATATATATATATATATATAAATATAAATATATAATAAGAATCAAAAATCTCAATTGTAGTAAACCGGAAGTATGATTCCCGAGTCGTTATCCCCAACGAGGAATGCAATTGAAAGTCGAGAGTCGTTTTGATAATCAATGCTTGAATGGAACAAGATTTAAATTGGTTTTCTAAAACTAAGGGAAAATTAAATGCAAACACTTAAAAACAATTAAGGCAAAACTATTTTAAACTAAAAACGCAAAACGGGGATCCTAAAAACGCGTCTAAAAACTAGCTAAGGCAAATATTAACCCTAAAAATTCAAACTTAGTTTCTAAACCTCTAAAATGACAAAAGAAAATTTTCTAAAAAAGATTTATATTTTTTTTACTTTTTTTATAATTTTTTATGAATTAAAAACCTATTTAATCAATTAAAATTCTAGAAAATAACAAATTAGTTCCTAAAAATTCCAAAAAATGATTTTCTACTTTAGAAAAGTCTAAAATATCATAAAAACTCAGAAAAACATTTTTCACTACTTTTTATAATTAAAAACTATTTCCTAGAATTAATTTAAAAAGCTAAAAATGAAATTTAAAATCTAAAAATGATGAAAAAGATTTTAAACTTTGTAAACCTAAAACTATTTATTCTAAATCTAAAAACTATTTTTTTGTATTTTTTTGAATTAATTTACTATTTTTAAATGACTTTCTAAAATTTTAAACTTCGAAAAATAAAGAAAAATAACAAATAAAGGAGGAAAAATCTAAAAAATTGCAGGAAAGTCCTAAAAGTTGTAAAGTTCCTAGGAATAATAAGATGGTTAAGCCAGCTTATCGAATATGCCCTAAAAAGCCCGAAATAAACTACGAATTGCTTATAAGAAAAAGGAATGAAAACGTGTATAAATATATTGATGTTGAAAGATCTAACGGAAAAGTCCCAAGGGCGCTAGTGGTAGAGAGTGTGTGAGTTAAAACGTTTGGTGAGTAGGGGTTGAGGTCCCGGGTTCGAGTATTGCTCACCTGGGACTTCCCCCAACTCCCAAATGTTTTTCAAAAGCCATTTCTTACAACTTTTTAAAGGACATAAAAATAAGCAACTTTTACAAAACCACCTTTTTATAAACCAAAAATAAGCACTAAAATAAGCTGTTAAAGTGACAAAATAAGCTTAACTACACTAAGTGATATTTTTTGCTAACTGTTAAGAACTTTAAGCACTAATAAGCAATCCAAAAAGAGAAATAAGCAAAGATAGAACCTTAACTACACCTAATAAGCACTTTTGAACAAAAAAAGAAACTAAGATAAGCTAAAAGGACAAATTACTCAAAAAGCTATAAAACTTAAGATTTTTAAGCTAAAAGACAAATAAGCTCAAATAAGCTCTACCCTAAACGAAATAAGCTAAAGGGGACTTAAACTGACCTAATAAGCTATACTAAACCTAGAATAAGCAAATTCAATAAGCAAATAAGCCTAAATAAGCAAAAGAACTTTTTGGCCAAACTGTTAAGCAAACAGCCAAAAGGGACTTTTCTAGCTTAAAAATAAGCTAGCAAACAGATCTTTATGGCTTAGTGGCTTATACCACTAAAAAGCATGGCCAAAAAGCTACTTAAAACCACTTTCAAAAAGGAGTTTGAAATACAAATAAGCCCTTAAAAAGCTTAATGAAAAGGCTATCTCACAAAGATTCAACACTTAGAAAAAATTGACAAATTTGGCAAAAATGCAAACCAACAAATGCAGGCTATAAGCTTATGGCCTCTAACCTATTTAACACTTGCACAAACACAAAAACATCATAAAAGCTCAAGATTCAAAAGCATAATCAAATAAGCAATTAAATTGAGCTTTAAGCTCACAGTTTCAAACCACAAACTCTTAAAACCTTGATTTTGAGTTTTAACACTTAAAAACTTAAACAAACTGAATCTTAGGACTAATCTAAGCTAAACTAAATTGACCCAAGAGTAAAAACTCATTTTGACCTTCAAAAACAGTTAAACCAAACACCCCTTTAAATTCTGAATTGGTATTTTTAACTAGATAGAAGCTATATAAGCCAAAACTTTGCAAAGACCAGATGATTAACAAGACTAATAAGCAATATTAAGCATATTTAAACAACTAATAAGCAATCAAATAAGCTAAAACAGATTGTGCTAGTTTATAAGCTTAAAGTGACAGATTTTAAGAAAACTCAAACAAATGATCTCTAAACTACAAAACAAGCATAATAAGCACTAAACATCATAAGCAAACATAAATAAGCAAATATAAGCAGAAATAAGCAATAATATGCAATGCTACAGTAAAATGCAAGAAAATAAATAAAATAGAACTTACAAAAGCCCTTGCTTAAACAGGGCAAACAAGCTTATAAATAAGTTAATCTACAAGCTTTAGCTTGTCAAAAGACAAGCTAGTATTGTCCATAAGCCCATCCAAGTTTGGCTTATCATCCATTAAGCTATGGTATTTGAGAGTGGATATTTTTTTGTGTTTTTGTAAAATTTTCTTAAATACTTTATATTTAAATGAAAACAGATTGATTAAATGTCTAAATGAGAGCTTAAAAGAGGCTTTTAACAAAGGAAAATAGGAATTCAAAAGTAGACTTAAAAACTTCAAAATTTCATTAAAATTTAAAAAAAGTTACAAGACTTAGAAATTAAAGACAATTATTTTAAAACAAGCTGAAAAACTAAAACTAGGTAAAAAAACTCACTGTCCTAAGGGCTTACAATGAGCCTATTTATACTAAGCAAATGAAGGTTCTAGGTCTTGTGCTTTCTTTGTGAGAGCTCCTGCGGGTGTGCTTGTTGTCTGAGTAGGATCCAAGAGCAATCATAGCCATACAAAATGAGTAGTCCCTAAGTCTCTTGATCTCAGCCCTTCATTTTTGTCCTCATTCCTTGACGAATGGAAATGCTAAGGATTGCCAATGTGTTATTTGGCTTTTTGTGAGGTGGGATAAGGTGTGTATAAGTGTAGGTCGACAAAGGGGAGAAGAGTATTTTTTCTGCTTTTTGACCCTCTTTTACCTAGTCTCAGCTATCTTTGCCCAGAATGCTCGAACACAATTTGGAATAATTTAAACTAGTTCAAACTCATTCCATTTTCAAACCATTTCCTTCCCATAAATTCCCTCCAAATGATCATCTCCAACACACCATCTTCTTCATCATTCATCAACCATTATCAACATCCATGGCATCCACTAGAGCCTCCATTTCCAAAGCCTCCAAGAAACCAAAAATCAACATCATTCCACCAAAACAATTGTTTGTGGATTTAACCCATGATGACACAAAAACTCCATCACCCACACTTCAACTATCATCACCTAGTGCTCCTAATGCACCCTCCAAAACACCATCAACCAAAGATACTTCCTCATCCTCAATTGACTACATACCCAAATCACCAACCTCATCAACATCACTTTCACCCAATGGTTACTTGAACTCACCAACATCTCCTCCTCCAAGAGTTTCTCCACCACCTCCAACTCAAGAAAATGCATCAATGGACATCACTCTCACCCTTTCACCAATCACCCCACTTGATGTCCAATTTGATACTCCATCACCTTCACCACCTATCTTTGGTCATCCCATTCCTTGGAACCTTCTTGAGGCACATGGAGATTCATGCTTGTGTTGCATTCACAATCGTACTCTCATATTTGGGTTAAGAGATGAACTCCAATATATGTTTTCATATATTGAACATATGCTCTCACAACCACCAACAACCATCATCCCACCACCTCCACCATCTTCACCAAACTAAACATACTCTATGTTTAGTTTCTCAAAATAATTGTCCATCCACCATTTTGCAAGCAAGTCCTACGGAGCTTTACTAGTTATAGGACTCTTTGTAGTTTAAAATTTTCATGAATGTTAGCATGTTATTTTCCTTATGTATGCTTGAGTGTGGTTCACACACTATTTTACTTCAATGGATGATTATTGTTGGTTGCATTACTAGTATGCCATATTTTTCCTTCTTGCTACATGTTAGAAATATTTGTATTGTTCTAACTCGTTTTTGTAGCCAAGAAACCATAGCTCGATTCCTTGGTGCCCTCGAACGAGGGGGAGCACACATCAAGGGGGAGCATTTATTCCGTCGATTTAACTAGCAATTCTCGACGATGTCTTTTTTTTATTCTACAAAAAGGGGGAGAAATGACATGAAACTCACTAAATACTTGTTTAAAAATAATTTTATATTTAATGAGTTTAAATTTTGTAATCATCAAAAAGGGGGAGATTGTTGATAAAATATAATGCCTAAAAACATTACTAATATTTTTTCACATCTTTACGTTTTGATAATCACAAAATATAAAAACGTTCAACGTAAAATTAAACGTAAACAAGTAATTAGTAGTAAATTCTCATTTCAACAAATACATCACTTAAAGTTATGAATAAATAAATCCTTAATGCATTTTATGATTAAAGGAAATTTTTATTCAACCTCACACTTTTATAAAATGTTGTAAAAAAATTTAAAACATTACAAAACATTTTCTACAATTAAAAGAAATGTTTTATTCAAAATAAACATTTTGATATTCAAATTTTCGGACCTAAAACGGCTAGAAAAGTTCCAGAAAATCCCCCCTACACAAAAGACAAACTGGGAAAGCCCTAGTCTTGGGCGACCCCTTAAATACACGGTCGGCCCCTTTAAAATTAAGGGGACCGCCCACCTATTTAAGGGGACCGCCCCTAGGTAGACGCTCCCCCCAGTTTGTCCTATAAATACGGGACTTTTTCCCACAATTTTCTCACCTTTTGCACTCATTCTTTCTGCTCAAAACAGCCCACATATCCTCTCTAAAATCCTTTGATCATTTAATCATAAAGCTTTGTTTCCAAGTGATCCAAGCTTAATTCCTCAAGTGCAAGAGAAGAATACTTTCATCATCAAGTGAAGAAGTATTACACCTCAAGTGTGTATTGCAATCTTGTTGCAACCATATCACATATTTGTAAATCAATTGTATATTTAATCTTTGTGTGTAGTAGCTAGATCTTGAGGATCTTTGTAAGTATAGTTAATTAGTGGTGATCTTACTAAGTAGGGTTAGATAGTTATGATATAAGTAGAGTGGTGAAGTTAAGTTGTAAAGAAGTCGTGAAGTTGTGAAGAAGTTGTAAAGTTGTGAAGTTGTGAACAAGTCGTGAAGTTGTATTGTGATAGATTGGTTCTAGCTAAGATTAGAACTCGACATTTAGCTTTGTGTCGTAAATCGGTGTAAGCAACGTTGTGTACGGTTTTCTCCGCCATAAGGGAGTTTGTTGACATAGTGAAGAAAACTCTCATGTTTGGTGCTCGGGGAGTGGAGTAGGGCGAAGAGGTGCTTCGTTACCGAACCACTATAAATCTTTGCGTTGTGGTTTGATTGTTCTTACTTTTATCTCTTGTCTTACATTACTTTCTCATAGCATTTTATTGATTGTGTTAGATAAGTATATTGTTCATATTGTGCAAGTGTTGAATTCACATAAAAGTCGAATCTAAAATTTTACAAACAAAATTAAAACCTTTAATTAAAAAGCGGTAAACTATTCAACCCCCCTTCTAGTTTTCTACAGGTTCCATATGGAAAAACTTAGGTGATGGTTAATGGTCCCAACCAACGGGTTTTAAGCTTTCCCGAGAATATCTTTAGACGAGAATTGAAGAGTAAAACTCGATCACCAACATTGAAAATGCGGTTTTTGATCTTAGAGTCGTGAATCTTCTTCGTCCTCTCTTTATATATCAAAGAATTCTTGTATGCTTGATCACGAAGCTCTTTAAGTTCATTAAGTTGAAGCTTCCGGTGATCACCCACGGTTTTAAGATCAAAATTAGCATGTTTCAAGGCCTAATATGTGATTTTTAAATTGATCACCGCTTTGAAAATTTATTCAAGTGCGCCCGAGGTCGTGTGACCATAATGTGAGAACGTGTGAATGCGTTCGAGAATGATAAGCTAATAGTAATGAACCCTTAACCGCTTCCAAGAATTGACGACTGGTTAAATTCTTCGTTTCCACTAGCTTTTTCTTCGAGTCATGTATTTTATCCTTCCTTTTAAATATTCCTATGACGTTTGATCTATGCACTCATGCACGTTGCATATATTTGATACTTTAACTTTTGTTCATTAAATTTTGTTAGAAACCTCGACAAGGACCTGTGTATATCCTCACCTCTTCACAAGTAAACCATACGGCGATTAAGGCGAATTGAGCACCGAGACGGCGCTCCCATAAGGAGGGGAGGATGTAAAACCCCGTATTTAAGGTCACTACTATTTCTAACCTCATATCTATTTTATAAATTTAAATAATTCATTTTTATGATTTTAGTCGATTCTTATTAAAATCGCCAATTTTAAAACTCTCGCGAATCCTACAATTGAAGTTTATCCGTTTTATCGATCGAGAAATCAACGAATGTCATAATTTAGCCATGAGAGCTTATTTAATTTATTTTAATTATTTTTCATCTTTTATTCGTGTTTGGCCGAAACCGCGTCAAAATAGTGTTTTAAAATTTTTAATATTTTAACTACGTGTTTTAAAAACAAATATTGTGGTATAAATGTTTTAGAAAAATAAAAATAAAAATATAATTTATAAACATAATATATAAATCAAACACCCTCTTTAAATATTTTAGGCTCCATCAAAACTAGAAACCAAACACCCCCTTACTATATTTTCCTCCTACTAAACTCAAAAACAAACATCCTTGTTTTTTTTATTAACCTTGGGCCTATATAATGCCTTAATCCACTCCACCCTCTTTATTTAAAACACACACATATCACAGATACAAAAAAAAGTCGAACCCTCCTTTTCCCCTACTGTGTTCGACACACAGTTAACAACACCATCAAGAATCATAATTTTTCAACCTCAAACCACCCCCATTTAATCCCAAATCATCTATAAACTAAACTCCATTAATCCCAAACAAAGAAACCACTATGCATGATTGATTTTCAAGATTCTTGATTTTTGTGGTTATTGATTCTAAGGGTTTTGATCTAATTGAAAATAATTGGAAGCAATTAGGGTTTAAATATAAAGGTTTTTGCAAGAATTGGTGTAGCAAAAATAAATTAGAGTTTGGTTTTGAGGTTGTTTGGATTTCAGCTAAACAAAGAAAAGAAGGAAGAAATTTTGGTTGATCTTTTCTTGGTTTCTATTGTGTTTGTAAGTATGTTTTAAAACCCTTATGCATTGATTTATTTTAAAACTTGTACATGTGTTTGATTTTATTTTCTATAAGAATGCATGTTCTTGGTTTGTTTGATCGTGGTTTATTCATAAACATCATGTTTTTGATGTGTGGGATATGTTTGATAGATTGATATGGCATTGCATAGGTATAATTAGTGTAAGAATTGGTGAATTATTGAGTTTTGAAATGATTATTAGGGACTGTTTTAGATCAGCAGGTTGTTGGTCATGTTACGAATTATTTTTGGCCTGGAGCCTATGATTAAATTACATGGTTAGATATATATAGTTACAAGATTCATGTGGCGAATTGAATGGTTTTGTATCGATTCGGGACGAGGGATTTATGGCCGTTTTACGGAAACTAGTCAAAATGGTTGGCTTGCAGATAGTTTGTATTTTAATGGTAGATTTTTGCTTAGAGCCTACTGAATCTTTTCATAAATGGTTAAGAAAATGTCTCAGGTCCTAGTGGCGAGTTGAAGGGAACACCAACTCTTCTCAATGGTCGAGATACGACCAAAACCGTGAAAACATATTTAGTGTCTACCCATAAATTATAATGCAGATTGTAGGGCTTGTAACTAATAATCTTTGAACTAGAGACTACTGGTTTTTTACATAGGTGAAGGGTAAAACATATGAGGATCATGTGGTTCTTTAGATAATACGATAACTCTTCCAGATGAGCGAGTTATGGCCATTTTGCTAAAATTGATCAGTTCTGAACTACTGTTTAAAAAAGGGGTTTAACTCGAGATTTTTTCACCAAAGTGTTGGGTTTTAAAACATGGTTCAGTAGTATACATATTAGGCTAACATCTCAAAGTGGATTCATATCAATAGCTATCACGGTTTAAGAATTATAGCCGTTTCCGTAAGTAGTTAAAATTCAGAAAACTTTCTGGTTTGGTAGTCAGGTACTAAAAGTTCATTTCCTATGGCTATGAAACTCTTTAGAGGATGAGCCTTTCATTTTTCAAAACTAGACTCAAAGGGATTTCCAGGAGTGAAAGCCTTATATTCATATCATTTATAGATTAGGAGTTAAGGGTCCATGAAGTCGAGTCAAATCTAGAATTTAAAATTTTACGTCTTGAATTGAAATCTAAAATGTGTAGATACACATAGGTAAAATAAGAATTGAGGGACGATACTTAGTAGGTGTTTTATTACCTATAAGGCCAGTTTGGACATCAATTTTTAGAGTACAAGTACTTGGGTTAAGTCGTAATGCAATGCCGTTCATATCTTGAAGACATATCTCATGATCATGTTATTATTTTTACGTATTGACATCTTTTATTATAGTAAGACTCGTCACGCCTTTTAGGTGGTGCTTAGGCGTACTTTTCTCTTGTCCGAAGATTCATCTACTTCTGATCTCTTTGCTTTAACGGTGAGTTCATAGCCTCGCATTTAAATTTCTTATGTTTTAAAAACCCGCGAGGGAGATACATGCTTGTTTTAGAAAATCGAACACAAGTGATTTTATTATGTGAACGTTACTATGAGCGGTATGTTGTGGCCCTTCCTTCATAGACCGTTAATTACCGATAACCAGTAAACGCTGATGCAATAATAATAGATCTATTTTGGCTTAACGACCTGTCTGGCGTGTGTACCTCGCGAGGGCATACGAAGACATATTGTATTTAGTATTGGGAGTGTATAACACTATCACTCCAAGTTGGGCACATGGTTAAGGTTTGGTTTGTGGCTCTAGCATCGTTGTGATTGTTCTATGAACTAAATATTTTGCTATGCTTTTGTTCAAAATGATTGTTTATAAACTCTATGAATTCACTCAACATTTTGTTGACGTTTTAGCATGTTTATCTCAGGTATATGCTTGCTAGCTTGGATGGGACGGAGCGTGGATATCGAAGGACGTGGACTCGGTGAACTTGTACATATGATAAAATGTTTTCAAAGAAACTTAGTCATGTTGTGGCTTATTTAGAAATGAGTTTTCAAAAAGTTTATTGGGACCTTGTAACTCTGATCTTTAATAAAATCGAATGTAATCTTTATTAGTAAACGTTTCTTTTAAAGTTGTTTACCGTGACTCGTGAACTTGTATTATGAAGTAGCACCCCAATGTTGTATTCTGTTGCGTTGTAAATTTGGGGGTGTTATAATTTTTTTTTATAAAGTATTTTTATTTATTTAATTATATAAACATGCAAATAGCATAACTTATTCGTTATAGCTTGGTTTTTCGAGTTCTCTATATGCTTACGATCCTTGTAAAATGTAGTATTTTATAAAAAAATAAAATAAATGCTTTATATTCAAATTAAAAACAGTAGGCTTTGATATTTTTGCTAAAATGATTTTAAAACTTGTTTTTATAACTTTTTAATCTAGTAACTTTGTTACAAGTCCTCTACAACCCTTATACTACAAGTCCCATGTACTTTAGGTCCTTTAGTCCATAGATTGTCTAAGAAATGTACATGATAACAAGTCATCTCATCACTTTTACTTATAAACTTATTAAGTAAACTTTTAAGTAACTAGTTTATATATACTTTTTATAGATAAACCAACACTTGTATAATACTTATACTTCTATTACAACATGTAATTAACATCCATATAACATATGACAAAGTGTATCAACCCATGATCAATTGTAAAAATCCATTTTACATGTTAATAATATTCCTAGATGGTGATTTACTACATAGAGGATATATACCCATAAAATCATGAATGTAAAGAGTGTAGGGTTTTTAGATAATCTTAATATGAAGTAGGATGATGAACAACAAGATCTAAACCCTAGTTTAGATATTAAACCCAAGCTTTAAAGACTTAGAAACTCTAATTCCAAAGAAAACCCTAATCTTAAACCGTTCTTAATTAACCTTGGTAAATGCTAATCCAAACCTTCAAACCTTCTTGTAATACCTTAGATATGATATTAGATCACTTGTATACTTGGTAAATAAAATTTGTATGAATTATCTAAGGGTGTTTGTTTTGGCCGTGGGCTAGAGGGAGAGAACAAGAGAGATTGTGAACTTTTTTCTTATGAAAATGAAGTGTATGTGTTATATGTTTTAGTGATTCATGTATATATACTACAAGACTAGTCAATCTTACTCTTAGGAAAGTCTAAGACATGATGAGGGAATTAAGGAGAGTCCTTGGTCAATTCTACTAGTCATGCACATAAGGTTTAATGAGTTGAAGTTGTACAAGTTCAAGTTGGTTAATTGTGTGCTCTTGGTCCCTTTGGGATCACTTTCCATCTAAAAATAATGGGGGAGGGTGTACTAGTTGTGTCTTGGATATTTTTGTTGATATTTTGTGTTACTTGAAGTTTAAATGAGTAAAGGTTAAACATAAAGTGTATACTTGTATCATTTGTATTCCTTGATGGTTTCTCTTATGTAGAATTCAGCCAATGTGATAACATGGGTGAAGTTTTAAAAAAACTTTGAGTATTGGGTATAAAAATGGGTATTTGTTAAAGCGTAAAAAAGTTTTGGTGGTTTCGTGAATGCCTAAACGTATTTTCTCACGAAACATAAACACTTTATGTAACCAATAAAAATAAAATATGAAAAGTTAATAATTATCCTCTAAATAATTATCTAACACTTGCTTGACGTAAACATTTAATTGTTTGATGCCCGTTTACGTTGATTTAACTTAACGATTAAAATTAAAAGCAAACGCGTACGAGACTAGAAATAAAAAGTGAATTAAATGACGTCGTAAATAACCTAAAACACGAGGTGTTATAGTCTTCCCCCATTAAATGAGCCTTATCCTCAAGGCTTAAGACGCGGCACTTAACGACGGTACGGTCTTTGTGAAGAGGTGCAGATACTTCTTTTGAAATTGGTCTTCACGTTCCCATGTGAACTCAGGTCCTCTCCTAGAGTTCCATCAAACCTTGACAATTAGGATATGGCTTTGTTTCAATCGTTTAACTTCATGATCCATGATTTCTACTTCGTCGGCATAACACTTCTTCAAGTTGGATACATGAAACGTATTGTGAACCCTGCTTAACTCTTGAGGAAGATTAAGCTTGTAAGAAATGGCTCCAACCTTTTCCAACACTTTGAAAGGCCTAACATATCTGGGGTTTAGCTTCCCCCGTTTGCCTAAACATACTATTCCTATCCAAGATGAAACCTTGAGCATAACTCTATCATGGATCCTTATGCAAGTAATCCTATTTGATTCGATTTCGTAAAAACAAGTCTGAATTTTCTTGCGTTCCTTGAAATCTTTTCTTTCGGATGGTGCTGCCTTAGAAAGTCACCATGACCGAGTAATTCCGAAAAATATTTTTGTGTGTCATGTGTAACGTGTGGATCCCATCTAAATCACAATGTTGGTGATGAAATACCAAGAAACCTAATACCGACACTGAGAATAAATTTTAACAAGATCAGAAGACTGCCAAAATGGATGAAGCCGAAAGTTTTGAGTAACTCAAGACCAATGATGAAAGTCTTCTCCTAATCAAATGAACCTTACCTTATTTTTCCCTCACTCTTTCGATATGTCAATCGACGTCTGTAGAGGAAAGTTCTTTTACATCAAACTGTGAATCATTCCTGTTGAATACCTGTAATCATGTAGAAAACTTCTACCCCCGAAACGTATGTGTTCGGTCATCTAATGTTACGAATGAATCCTACCCAGGCTCGAGTTTTGAACTCGAGGTGTTTGATTTGTTCCTATTTTGCCTTGTGAACTCGGATACCAACGTAGAGTGATGACTCGAATACCAACGTAGAGTCACACAAGGATGGCTCAAAAAGAGAGCCTCGGGCGAGAGGCCAAGCACAATGGTCGGATCATATCGAACGATATGATGTCGTCCGCATCATTTTCCTAGGGAATAAAAATGGTACGCGATGGACAGTTGGAGTTTGCCGACTTCGTGGCTGCAGATAAAAGACAACCCCGTTTGCCGTCTCCGTTTATTCAGTTGAGGAATCCTTGTGCTTGACTTGATCTGCTTTGATCATCGATGGTCAACGGCGGATAGCCATAGTTGAAAATATTTATGTGGCAACTTTTGCTTGTTATGTGCTTTATGTTTTTGTGATTTAGCGAGCAGTCGTACATATGTGCGAGCTCGAGGCGGGCATTATTATATGACGTCGGATCGGCTGGGTACGCCTACCCATATTATTGAGCTCCGCTTAGAGGTCGAGACGATTTAAGGACACACGGGAGCCGGTAGAGTTTGGTGCAGCTCGAGTGGTCCCTGCGGTGGCAGCACAGCCGGTTGTGATCATACTTTGGCACCGATAAAGAATGCACAGAGTTTGTTAAGATAAGCAAAACTTGACATTTACTAGGGTATGGATCCACGTGTGTGCACTTACGATGATAGGGTTTGGATCCGCGTGTGAGCACTCATACAATGATAGGTTATGAGATCCGGTGTGAGCACTTACGATGATAGGGTATGATCCGCGCGTGAGCACCCTACGATGATAAAAAATCTTTTTAGATATGGATCCATGGCTATAAAGCCTGTGAGCACCCTGATTTCATATATTCTGTATCTCTTTTGGGTATGAATCCGTTTGTGATCACCCTGTATCTCTTTTGGGTATGAATCTGTTTATGATTACCATGTAATCTCTTTTGGGTTTGAATCCGTGTGTGAGCACCCTACAATGATAAAAATCTTTTTGGATATGCATCCATGGCTTTCAGGCCCATGAACATCTTATAATTTTAAAAAGCTTTTCCTAGGCTGATCTTAGCCGGAATTATTTATTGTTAATGATGGCTTGACTATTTAGCAAGCATGAGTTAACGTGACTGAACTGATTGATTGGCATGGTTTGGCTATTTAGCAAGCATGTCGTTATGTGATTGTATGTGCTTATTGATAAGTACCTTGTTTCGATTAATGCCGTAGTGCTTTCGATAGAGTTATGTATACTCTAAGTGATTTCCGCATAAGTGCGCTTTCTTTCAATTTGCATGGCTTGTCGGTTAGTGAGCATGCAATTATGTGATTCTATACGCTTAATGATAAGCGCCTTGTTTTGAATAATGTCGTAACGCCTTCGACGGAGTTATGTTCACTCCAGACGATTGTTATATTGACGCGATCTCTTTTAGCGAGACCCGTTGATCGATATGTGTTTTGATTTGATCGGGTGATCACCGATGATTTTTGAATTGATTGTCGCTTTGAAATTTTTCCAAATGCGTCCGAGGTCGTGTGGCCATGATGTGAGAGCATGTTAATCCGTTCGAGAATGTCGTCTTTCACCAATTTCAAGTGAATTTGGGACGAATAAAGTGATTAAGCGCCGGGACGTCGCTTCCTAAAGGAGGGGAGAATGTGACAACCGTCAATTTTCGAAACCTTAAATAACTATGTTACCCTTTTACTTTTCGAGTTTGACTTGACTTTTGACCGTTTGACCTTTTATCGTCAAAAAAAAAAAATTCCGCGTAACCGATAATTTTCCAAAATTTGTTTTAATAATAAATCTATATTATTAGACATAATCTATTAATTTGTTTTTATTTTATTTCAAACTTAGTTGGCTCGAAAGCGACAACAACGCGTACCGACACGAGACTAATAAAATTTTATTTATTTATCGAAATTTATTTAATAAAAATATTTAATAAATTATCTTACATTTTATTTAAAGCGTTGTTGGAAACGCGAACATTTAATTAAGGATTTATTTTTCGGACAAGTCTAAAACTATTACTCCATAAATAATAGACAATTTTAAATAAACGTTACAAAATATTTATGAAATATAGTCGTGTAAATACTCATTTTTATAGGAAAAATAATTTGAAAAACAATGGCGCAAGTTTCGTCTTTTAAATCATTCGTTAACTAGCCCAAACGAGCCCCGAAACCAATATTTACAAAAATTACCCCAAAGATTACAAACTTTAGGCCCGGCGAGACAATTTATAAAATATACCCTAGACTTATTATTCATTTTACATTTACATTTAAAAACCTTTTCTTATATATTATAAATTTATAACAAAAATTTTTATTTTTCAACAAATCTTAAAAAAAACATAATCTAAAATCCTCCCTCCTCCCTCCTCACCATTTCCGGCGCCGCCGCCGGCTGTTTTTCTGGCGACCTTTTTCCGGCGACCTTTTTCGGCGAGGACGTCGCTGCCACCACGCCATCTCCATCATCCCGATCCACCCCATCACACCACCAACACCTTCATCACACCCGCACCACTCCTCATGCTCATCCTCCCCCGCGCCAGCAGCCTCTCCACACCACCATCTACACCAACCGCCGCGTACACCAGCCACCACTCCATGCCACTCTCCTCCACCGTGGCTACAACATCATCTCCACCTAAACGAGCACCACCATATCACCCCATCAACACCGCGACCACCACATCTCTACCGGCCACCACTTCGATCCACCCTCGTCATCGCCGGCATGCAACACCTTACCCACCATAGATCTATCACCGTCTCCCCCGTCACCATCTCCACAGTCGGCACACCACCCTCATCTCCGTCGCCGACACCATCGTCACCACAACGACCATGGCAGCCGCTGTCTAAACCACCTCACCACCACCATTACTTCACCCCTCATTTTCCGAGCTTGGATGGTTACACCTATTGTAAATACCAATAATAAATTTTAAGTGGTTTGGTTATTTTAACTTGTCATATATTTTTGTTATATTTATTATTCTTTTGGTTCCTTTTATTCGGCTAGTAATCACGCCCGTTTAAGGGTGTTTATTTTTGCGTTTTAACAACCCGTAAAGGGTGTTTGTTTCTGCTTATAAACAGCCCCAAAGGGGTGTTTGTTTGCTGATCTTGCGGCCCAAAAAGGGCGTTTGGATATGCGTTAAACTGCCATAAGGGTGCGGTTGTTTCTGCGTTTTATAGCCCAGCAGGGGCGTTTGGATTTGTGTTTAAAACTGCCAAACAGGGGCGTTTGGATTTGCATTTAACAGCCCCAATGGGGTGTTTGGTTTAGGGCAGCCTCTAAGGGTGCGTTTGGGACAGCGGTCCCTAATAAGGGAGCGTTTGGTTTAACTTATACTTAACATTTATGTAAATTTGACAAAGTATTAATCATGAGAGGCGAAAATATTGTGATATGGATTGATGAAAAATATGAAATATTATATTTTAAGATACATGGAAAGGTTGTAAAAATGGCAAGGTCATGCCTGAAATTTATAAAACTTATATTTGCATAAGTTATTTTTGTTTTCGAACTCATAACTTATATTAAAAATCCGATGAAAGAACAAAGTATTATTCTTTATATTATATTAACTTGTAATTATACAATAAACACGGAGTATTGATCGAAAAAATATATTTTTAACAACCGCGAGATATTTTACTAAAAAACACGTCGGAAAGGAAATACTATTATTAAAAGTATTATTTTATAAGTCAGACTATAAGGACAATAATAATATTGTTAAAAACTTTTAATATGTCATTCAAGACTTTAAAACGGTTTACGTTCTTGTTAAGTACTAACTTTTATTTATTTCATTTGAAGATTCCTGAACGCGTTGTCATAATTATGTTGTTTAATTATATTTTTCTACGTTCCTTATATTATAGTTTCTTTTATCAATCACGCGCGCTTTTTAGATACTTGTCTTATTTTTCATATGAGATATATATATGAATATGTATATATTACATACTTTGTTTTTACTTTTTCGATTTATCTTATTTAACCAACCACCAAACTCATACTTTGTCACACACGAAACTTTTCGCGATATAGTCACACATTTTTGGTGTGACCAATACCACTTTTTGTACTAGTGCGCGATCATGTGATTATTTTTACATATTGATTTCTTTATCATACTAAGTCGCGTCACGTCTTCTAGGTGGTGCTTAGAAGTACTTTTTGCTCGTCCAAGGACTTCTCTTACTTCTGCTCTACTTCTTCCTACGGTAAGTTCATAGCCTCGCATTTAAATCTTTTTATGTTTTAAAAACCCGCGAGGGAGATACATGCTTGTTTTAGAAAATTCAACACACGTGATTTTATTATGTGAACCTTGCTATGAGTGGTATGTTGTGGCCCTTCCTTCATGGACCGTTAATTACCGATAACCGGTAAACGCTGATGCAATAATAATAGATCTATTTTGGCCTAACGACCTGTCTGGCGTGTGTACCTCGCGAGGGCATACAGAGACATTGTATTTAGTATTAGGAGTGTGTAACACTATCACTCCAGGTTGGGCACATGGTTAAGGTTTGGTTCGTGGCTCTAGCATCGTTGTGATTGTTCTATGAACTAAATATTTTGCTATGCTTGTGTTCAAAATGATTGTTTTTAAACTTTATGGATTCACTCAACATTTTTTTGATGTTTTAGCATGTTTATCTCAGGTATATGCTTGCTAGCTTAGATGGGACAGAGCGTGGATATCGAAGGACGTAGACTCGGTGAACTTGTACATACGATAAAATGTTTTTAAAGAAACTTAGTCATGTTGTGGCTTATTTAGAAATGAGTTTTCATAAAGTTTATTGGGACTTTGTAACTCTGATCTTTTAATAAAATCGAATGTAATCTTTATTAGTAAACGTTTCTTTTAAAGTCGTTTACCATGACTCGTGAACTTGTATTATGAAGTAGCACCCCAATGTTGTATTCCGTTGTGTTGTAAATTTGGGGGTGTTATAACAACTATGGTAGAAACTTTGATTATGAATATCAAAGACTATGCGGAATCTAGTTAATGATACTAAGAAGAATTCTAATAGAATAGTAACAAAATCAATAACAAGACAGATTACCAAACTTTCAGCGTCAATATAAAACGAACACTCTTAATAGTGTTAGGGTTTACAAAACCTTAAAGCTACAAATATCAAAGATGTATATCAAACATTATGCCCTATGACCTCCTTTTATACACCAAGGAGTCCTACAAGGCTTACAATACTTTCCTAACTTATCAAGATCTTTTCTATAAACAAACGTAATCTCTTAAACAAATAAGTTATACATATCTTATTTACAAATAACTAATACTTATCTTCGTAAGTATTCTTGTTCTCTAATCAATCTTTTATCTCATCTCTGTCAGCATATTCCTTCCAGCAGTTGTAATCACTCAGAAGTTGTAACTGAGCACAAGCAGCATTAACTACTTAGAAGTTTACTTTAGCAGTACTATCATACACTAGCAGTACTAACTTTTGTACTAACAGTAGTAACTACTTAGTATATTTTCAGTCTTCATCTCTAAGCAGTCTTAACTTCTACTAGCAGCCGTAAATTTATACTAACAGTACTAATTATACTAACAGTAGTAACTAGCAGTAGTAACTTTTATACTACCGGTACTAACTACTTAGCATAATTTTCATTAGTATTATTAGCAGCACTAAGTTATGCTTGACAACACTAATATATACCTGAGCAGCAGTAACTCTAAGAATATCTTGAAGTCTTTTAAACCCAACAAATACTACCATGAATCCCAATCGTCCCAAAACAGTATTTACAAGGATAAGGACTTAGCAACCGTGTACTCAAAGCGAGTACATACAAGGTAGGCTAAGGCGATTTAGGTGTAACGATTGTTTTAAAGGTGAATGCTCTTCATTAATAGTCTGGCTTAACCAGAAAATTACGAGAACCATGAAAAAAGATAGGCTCAGAGGGTTGTACTAGGGGTATCCTGCACTAAAAATAAGTGCATGGCAAAGGAGTGGGATGGTTATATGATTGGTGTGACCATAATAACAATTATAGGTTTTAAAACATGGGTTAATCCTAGTGCCTCTTATCTAGCAAATCCTAATACTCATTATGCAGTCTCGGGATGTATCACAAAAACAAGTTCTAGAATTTAATATACTACCGATATACTCATATAATTTAATATCGATACCAATGCTCTAGAAAAGGCGACTAAAACCATACGTACACATCCGTAACGACAGAATAGACACATATGACAGCATTTAAACCTTAACTTGAGAAAGCTAAAGGTATAAATTATCTTGGGTATCAATAATGGATACCCGAATTCCTAAAGATCTAAAGGTGAAACTTACATTTTGGGGGTGGAATTTTAAGGGTTTTTTTATGCTAGTCATACACATTCCTATCTATGAGACGCTATTAATACTCAGTTTTCATCGGTATGTGTCATAAAAAAATTTAAATTTTGGTCAAAATTACCTTTTTATGTTATGTTTTGATATATTACCCCTTATTTTAAGGAACAAGCAAATAGCAAATGAAGGAATAGTTTCTAAGGCTTATTTTCCCCTACACTTAAGTTGAACATTGTCCCCATTGTTCTATAGAAGTACTCGTAAAAACAAATAAAGGGAAAAGAAAACAAGGAAAAGAAACTAGTACTTCCCTGTTTTGCTCAATAATGGAGAAGAAACATACGATAACTGGTTAAATCGTCCTCCAAGAATCATCCAATGAAACTTCCTAAGAACTTCCAAGCTTCTTCTTATCAAATATAACCTGTAATCAAAGACAAAGACAACTACACCAAGCATAAAATCCATAGGATAGATATAAATACAATGCGAGTTTAGGGTTTTGACTCTATGAATGCAGTAAAGATTGGATGAGAGTAATGATATAATTATAGGTTTATGCAGGTTTACAAAAGATTAACAAATTTTAAATATTGCATAATTTATTTTTTAGATATACTAATTTTTTTTCGAATTTTCACATGTCTGGAGACGCAACGCCGTCGGGTGTTAATCCTGATGCCGTCTCCAGCGTCTATGAAAAATCCTTCCTCGTTTTAATGAGAAATTTCCTGCATGCAATTTTATTTGTTAAATCTGAAGAAAGTACTGCATAAAAACCTAGAATTAATCGTTACAATCATATGGCTCAAAACTGACGCGAATTAATCTAAATAATTTATTTTAAATGTTTGAATTGGGTCTAAAAACCGAATATTTCCCTTATACTTATTTTGTTGCAAAATACCTTTGATTGCAAATAAGACGAAGTTATAAACAAATAAAGCATGATTACAAATAATTCAAACATAATAAAACAAACAATAAAGAATTAAAACACAAGACACTCCTAATATGCGGAAAAAATAAATATTGGGTTGCCTCCCAAAAAGTGCTTTTCTTTATTTACGAGTCTTGTAGCTAGACTCGATGTCGCACGACCTTACATGACTTCTCTTTCATCATCCATTCCAGTCATATATTCGGGTCCTAGCACTAGACATTCTTTGTAAAACCGGTATTTCGGGACCTAGGTGCGAACAGTTCTTGTACATAAATGTGTTCTTTTTGTACGCATTCTTGAACCCGTTAGTTAAATCTCTTTGATTTAGCACAAGGATGGGTGGGATCTTACTCCATGATACGTGCCCCCCAATGTTTAAACCTAGGTATGGTGCGTGGCATTTGGAATGTGTAATTATCAAAGATCATATTGAAAGACATTAATCCCTTAGCGTAATCATATTCGAGTTTAGTGATTTTCCTAAAGGGTTTACCCATTACAACTTCAGCCTTATTTATCTGAATAAATTCTCCTATGTCTTCTAATACCACAAAATCCGTGATATAGGTAAAGCTGCCTACAAACATGTAGATATCCCTAACAACAGTGTTGTAGGCTTTACGCGTAATAATGTTCATTAGTAAGAAGGGGTCAAAGTAAGCGACAGACTTCCCAAATCCAATCATACATTGGAATGCCAAGTCACCCCATCCAAACTATTAATTGCCTTTTCTCGGCGTAGCATTCCAAAATTTTCGTACTCAATCAATTCATTAAGCACTTCACCGTCATCCGAATCTTTGTCTGAATGAGGAAAGGGAGAAATAAAGGGTGTGTCAACCGATTCATCATCAGACTCAAGGTTATTCATATTAGTCTCATTAGGTTGGTTGGTTAATCTATTAAGGAATCATTTAATACTCTCTAAGCGAGAGTCAACAAAGGCTAAAAAATTTTGTAGCTCGTGGAGCTCTTGGATGGCTTTTGCGCGCAGTGCAGCTGGTAGGACAGGACGATTACTAGTTGGTGGTGGATTTGCGTTCTCCATAATGAAGAATGGAATAGTTAATGAAAATTACAAACAAAGACACAAAGAAAAGATAGACTACGAGAAAGGTAATATACCGAATTAAAATCTCACTTGAAAGGATTCAAGCGAGTAGAACTAATTTAAACAATGATCAAAACCTAACTATTCCCCACGCAGCGGCGCCAAAAACTTGATGTGGGTCTCGTAAGACTTCTACACAAAGTTTTACAACTTCCTAGGCAGAGTGCCTAACCGTTGTAGTAGTAGTATAGGCAAGACTTGGGGGTTGTTATCGTTCTCTAGGGGAATAGGTTAGGAAGGCTTGATCATGGTCCAACAAAATTCTAGGGGTTGAGAGAAGATTATTTTTGTATTTTTATGTTTTATGAAAGTAGGTAAATCTATGGTTTGAGAGGTTGGTTTGTTTAACTATTAACTAAACTAATATCTAATCTACTGGTGATAACTTTATAACAATTAAAAGTATTTACTTAATCATGCACTACTTAACAAATTGATTCTCCTAATCCTGTTGCCTTGTCACACTTATGATGATTTGTGTAAGTATTTCCTAGGTCGTGAACGGATTACACGAACTCGCCGTCTATTTAATATTCCGTTAAGGCGACGCACAAGTAAGGTAGTATGAAGACTATTACAAGGCCCCTAAGAGTATATTAAATGCGTGTGAAATACCTTAAGAGGGATCAACCATATAAGGGGGTAAGGTAGTATGAAGACTGTTACCCGATCGTATCCTTTCTACGCACTCGTGTTTCCCTAGACGTGTCTACAACAATACAGACAAAAGCTAGTTTTCTAAAGCCTAACACGCACATTCATCAATAAGAAGCAATAGTAATAGGATCTACAATCCAACTTTCATCCAATCATAAGCAAATACAAAGGAGGGTCTAGCCTAGCATGTTAAAGATAAAGCAAGAACATAGATTAATCACACAACACATAGACATATTGAATGAGTAACGAATAACACTCTTACTTGATTAAAACATGGATAGAAGGTAGTTACAATAGGGTTTGAGGCCCTAAAAACGACCTTTAAAGCTGCTACAAAGACTAGGGTTCGTCTCCCTAAAGTTATATAAAGTTACACACTTAAAACCCTAAAAACGGATTTATATATATAGATTTGTAGACACGACATCGTCGCTTTATGCTACTAACGTTGTCGCCACGTAGACGATTCTAGATCCTTTTTAAGTTGGCCACGTCCTGACACCGTTGCCAAAATCCAGATGCCGTCACTAGATTGATCACGATGGCGTCGCTTTATGCTTGCGACACCGTCTCCAGCCACTGTTTGCAAAAGTCATCATGAGATTTGGTGTAGGTCAGTAATCTTGTCTGTTTCTTCTCCAAATGAGCCCAAGTCACGTGTATTTCCTCCAAAAGCCATCCAAGTGCTAAAAACCTGAAAACAAATGATTAAGCACATAATCTGGGCATATTGGCATGATTTAAGGGGTTAAATGACCCTAAAATAGTGTATAAAATGACGCCTCATCATTCACTCACAGACCTAGATGTGGTCCTCATCAATCCACACAACGGGGAGTCTATGAAATAGGCAAGAATCCAATATAAACGTATATGAAACATCTTTGTTAACCACTTATGGTTCTCCAAACAAAACTCTTCCATTAACTTTCCTTATTTATCTTCAAACTCCTCAAGACCCATGTACATATTCTAGACAATTTGGTTTAGTTTCTTTTTAAAGTCAGTCTTATCATATATCTTTGAACATATCTATAAGCAAAAAAATAGAAAACGTCAATCAAATTATCACATGTGATATAACAAATGATTTAAAAATCAATTAATTTAAAATGATGTATCACATGTGATGAAGCAAAACATTCATGAACATGTCTGAAAGAAAAAGAAAAAAACTTAAATCAAAGTATCACATGCGATATAACAAATAACTTAAAACTCAATTTTAAAATGCAGTATCACATGTGATGAATCAAAAGAGTCTAGGTACAAATAACAGACAAATAATAGATAAATACCTTTGCTGGAAGCTTTTGTGTGATATGGCACATGCATAGTCTATGCTTCTAACCAACAAATTTAGCTTCAATTGCATTCCTCATTGCTCTATCTGTTGTAATTAGTTATCTAATAACCTAATATTTCACATAATATTACACGAGTTACACAGCGGAAAATAAAACCACATATCATATATAATTAACATAAACATAAAAAAGAAACGCGTACCTTTTAGCAAAACTAAGCAATCGAACAACGAAGCTAATTGATCACATATGTGTGATCGTTGAGAAGCACGAAACTCTAATCAAGTTACTAAAGTAAGTAATTTCTACGTGTATGCACACTACACGCCAACCGATGCTACCTGAATGCAAGTTCAAAGATTAACGATTTATCAAGAACCGAGTTCTCGATATACTAAGAAAACCAAATGAAAATCCCTTATAAAGGGGAATCTTGTATTCAGCTCAAGGGAGGAAGAAAGAAGAGAATGGGATGAATGAAAGTGAATTCCTAAGCCTTGTATTTATAGTGTAAAAACTAGGGCTACAAACTTAGGGAATAAGTTTCACTTTCCATAATTCTACCCCCCTCCTTAAACCCAAAACGATCAGCCTCCCTTAAGCCTAAAAGTCCCATGTTGTTAACTTTTTGACTTTACTAATTATTGCATACAATTACACAATAATTATGGGGCTTAATGTTAATTATTCATAAATGAACTAATTAACGGCGGTTAAGTATTTATCGTTAGATTATCAAATATATATAATAAGTATACACTTATATTATTATATATACTAATAGAGTGGTAACTATGTGTATACGTGTGTAACCCCCATAGGCTTACATATTTCTAGTCGTATAAATATCCATATGACATGAGCACTTCTCAATAGCTCCCACTTGCGAAAGTCATTGTCATAGTATATAACGTACTAACATTGGTAAGCGTCTAGCAACACGTCAATGCTCCCAAAAATACCTGAGTGCGGTTTCGTTAAACCTCTTAGTATCAATGGTTCAAGTTAATTCATCCTTTTGTTTCTGATACAATGTTCAATATGGTTATGGATCAAAGTCATCTCATAATTTAACATTTATGTTTCTCATTTCTGTATTTATCTAGATTACCAAATATAAAAACAATCATATTTACTGCACTTTGGGCACGGTTGTGTAAATATCTGATTAACCCAACGAGGGGCCTAGTAAGTATCTAACTCCTAAACATGTGGAGGAACAAATTCTATTTTGACTACAAGTGTCATTCATGTACTTTAAAATATTTCTGAAAATAGCTTTATAACTACCTTATTCGGCATAGTAGTTGTTTAATATCAAGAAATCTTATCCATACACGCAAGACTTGCTTGTATCTCAAGTATGAGGATGAGCAAAAACTCTACCACATGTGCAACTTACTTAATGACGCCGATCTATAAAGTGATTTACATAGGTCGGGGTATCTAATATTCAACCACATTGAATAACATGTGAGTTTGGCAGACATATCTTTATATATTCAACATAATATGACCAATACCTCACATTTGTCTTAATTTAACAATATTCTATAATGTTAATTGACAATAGATATAGTTTAGAATAATTAAATTTATTCAAGGATTTAAACATGCAAATATAAAACGCAGTTTTATAAATGAAAACGATCATACCAGGTATATGAATTCATTATTTAATACAACTAGTTGAATACTAATGTCTTATTCACAACAATTTGAATTGTTGATAAGGCACAAGTTTCGTAAACTAATCAACTAGATTTTGATCTTGTGGAACTTTAAGAATGCTTATTTCAAATTTCAAAAACACTAAAGTTCATTGAATAATATGATGATTTTTGTTTTACAAGTGTGCAGTCACTTATGAGTATTACTTATATGAGTCTAGTCACGTTACATTCCATAAGGTGTACGACATACGCAAAACATGTGTAGTCTGCTATGTTATCATTCATGATGAAAAACTTTCCAAGACTAGGATTGAGTATCATTTCAATTCAAACAAAGACTAGTGTAAACAAACAACACTATGCTAAAATTACGTAAACTATAAACACTTCTTTGATATTTTTTGGATCTCACTCAAACCCAAGGTTTGTTGATTATAATGATTTTACTATGATTATCAGAGAGTATATCCATAGTATCTTCATTACTAAGTCCAGGAATGAATTCCTAATCCAAATAACATTCATCAGAATGTTCCTCCTAATATCTTTCAATTAGATTCTAATGTTGTCAAATCATCTTGCACTCATGCGAATAATATAACTAATCCCATATACAATATGATGCACAAAATGAATCCTTTAGTGGGGCTTAAGGCTTCCATTTATGTGCTAAATCTCATCAAGTGAGATAGATCATTCGAGTTTCACTCAATGATATTTCATATTTAATTCACCACTTATGTTTAATCTATCAAACATATTATTCCAAGGTTTCATGTTTCATTTCTTAAAATACTTACAAGAATCTTTATTTCAATCTAAGGGATAAATTATTACTTAGATGAAAAGTTGTTTCTAATATGTTTTAACAACATATTCAATTTTAGAAAAAATAAAACAAAGTACTCCCACTAGCTTTCAGATGTACTAATGAGCTATCTATTTATAATTAAAAATCAAATTCAACTAGTGGTTGATTTAACAATTAAACTTGAGATTTTGCTCATTAGATGTGTGCGTCTTATCCATATATTTAATGTTCATAAATGAAGAAGTTTTAATCATAATCAATTTCTTGAGTATGAGTAAACACTTATGTCATTTGACATGCAATAAATATGTATACAATATTATCCCTGAGTTTTCCCTTAAAGGAAACTCATTTAAACATCATCGTCTAACTGATTTGTTAAAGATCAATCAAATTTCAAGAATATGATTATCTCCTTTTGGACAACATCTTTACATTCATAGGTTTTAAGTTATCCATCAGATTCAAGATCTGATAATGCATCTCTTTTAGTTAACAAGTTCACCATGATCTTCTAACTCATAATTCTCAGCATTGATATAAAACACATATCATGAGGTATCCTTGCGGATTTATGAATATGAGTAACATCATTCTAAGGTTTAACATTTGCATGTTTAGTCTTAGTATGACATTCGCTAGTGCATTCAGAAGGTTTGTGTATCTTTTTCTTAAAGTAATTCAAGACCTACATCATTCCCACTTGCTTCTTGTAAAGTGAGACTATTTTCAAAGAACTCATCATAACGAGCAGCAAAAACTTTGTTCTCGTGTGAGTTGTAGTAGTGGTGTCCCATCGGTTACTTTAGGTATCCTACAAAATACACTTAACACATCTTGAATTTTGTTAATAATAATCTTCAAGAGATTTTAACAAATTCATAACTTCAATCAAGACTTAATAGGATTAATCCCATCTTATTACTAGAATAATATCTTCATTAACCTTATATGTTAGAGTCATATTGAGTATCTACAAGACATACTTAATTTTCTAACCTTGATTTCTTTAGAAGTAAATATATTAAAATCATCATGAATTAAAACAATATCAATATATATACATATACACACACACATATATATATATATATTTTGATTACCCTTGTTGGACATACCATAAAATTTGTGGTATTCTAATAAGATCAAAATAGTGAGGCAATCTCACTATTCATTAGATGAACTTATACTTTTAAGGCTTTACCTATTTGCCAACTCAAGTCAAACCTCAATTGCATCAATAGTATTACTAAGCCAATTGCATACTTCATATTATTAGTCTTTGATGAAGTCAACGACTTTATGTGTAACAAGTAGACATAAACATCTAATACATTACTATTCGTTATAAGTCTTTGACCAAGTCAATGACTTCATGTACATGTCTAAACAAGAAGACATAACAAGTTAGCTTTTTTACTTTACAAGTTATAAGTCTTTTCACAAGTAAAGGACTTTATGTACATGTTTTAACAAGAAGACATAACAATTGTTAAACTAAAGTAAAAATAAGTGTCGAGTCGACTCATGGCCTCAATAGTGCTTTCAAGTTAATTTCAAACTTCATTTTTATGACTTTCCAAGAAAAATAATCATGTAGCTTACCTTTTTATCTTGACATATTTTCTTAATAGGGCTACATACATTAAATGTGTAAGAATCCTAGTAAAATAATAGTTTTCTAACTCTACAGTCAAGAAAAACCAGTCATATTGTTATGAGTTGTTCCTTGCATACAATTAAGATTTCTCCTACTTGTGCAGGGTATAACCTTATGCATAAAATAAATTTATGCTAGTTAGTTTGTTTATATCGACAATATAGCAGTGTCACAAATAGAATATGAATTAAGTGAAGCTCAAAACATATTAGCATAACTAGTGTATATAGAACTCCATCGACTAATAATGAATCGTGCATAACTATCTTGTAGATAACATTAAACGAAAGCGACATTTCAAAGGCAACAAGTTATCAAAGATAATACATAGTGATTCTTATTAAATGAAGATGTTTCACACTCGGAAAGCAATTTAGTATTTCAAGCCAAGCAAAAAATCATTTGAGACACCTATAAGGTAAACAAGTCATCGCTCCCACTGAATTTGAGAACAGTGCAAGTATGTCATTTTCATTTATAAAAAGCATTGCTCCGACCAGATCTGACAACATTATGAGTGTTCCTTCACTAGTGAAAGTAAGTAGCAATTCATCTTTCCATTTATTGAATGTCTACACATTATTGCTAATGTGAGTCGCTTGGACTAGTAAGCAAGTACTTATATATTCAAGTTAGTGTGTTCTAGTTCTATAAATGATGGACTTGACATCTATGTTATTTATTAACTCAAAAAATTGGCATGCAATTCCTCCTTTATTCGCCTATTGTACCACAAGGTTATGTAGTGCCTTTTATCGAGTTTAAGGAAACAACTATAAACACAAGTTCTCTAGTTATCTCCTTTTCCAGTTTTATGGTGATATTTCTGTCTTCTAATCAAACCTCATAAATATGTCTTACTTACAACAAGATATTTTATTTGGTAGCTATAGACACAAATTCTCAAATTATCCAAGTTTCTTATCATGATTCAAAGATTTCAAAATCGAATAAGGGTATTGACGCTATCTTGAAAGAATAAGAAGTGAAATTAACTTAACATGTAAGTTTTCCATGAGTTTGATTATAATTTAGTATAATTCTATCGTTCCTATTATAACCTTTTCATAAGTACAAAAAGTATAAGAAACAGTCTTTCTTTTTCCCAAGGAAAATTAGACACACTTTATCATTTACAAGTAAAGAACAAACATTTGTTTACGGTATACGTTGCATTAATACATTAAAAGAACATGCAGAGTTCATTTTTGGTAGTTTCGATAAATAATATCTTAAAAATCAACTACCCATGTTTATGAAATATAAATAATTAATTTTAACAAGAGTCTAAGATCTAACTTGACGTTCTATCATTAATGTCGTTGATCTACTAGAAATGGTAAAATCAAAAGGTAATCAGCGAGTGATAATTGCCAACATGTGCAACTCTTAGTCATATGGGGCTAAAGGCATCTTAATCCAGAATTATAACATCAAGATCAAGGCAATATTATCCAGAATAATTTTTTCAAGTTGGCATGTTTTGGCCTATCGTATGCCTCGGGTATAAGGTCTTACCAACCATACTCAATTTAAGTCATTCAATACAAAATTAGTAATTATATAGTCTCAGGTCTGACCATACGATTATTATATTACCTTGTATTACAATTCACCTAAGACTGTCTAAGAGTAAAAATAAACTCAAGTGATTTCATATTTGGATAGCAAATGACTTAATTTAAAGGGTATAATTATTTTGATAAAACAAGTGTACCGAAAAATTTGTATAAGGAAGCATGCATACATCCTTGTATCATTAACATTTTTAAAACATTTTCTTATTTGTTTTAATTTCTATGTATTAAAAACATCCATTTTATTTTATAATCCACAAGTGATATATAATATTATGGTTAACACATTTTAGTTTACAATATTTAAGTATTAGTAATTATATTACCACAGGATAAGGTTAAATTCACCATAGGAAATAATCAAACCCTAGATAGATACCCGAAAGAAATTTATTCTTTCATTAGTAAAATTACGACATACTTTTAATATTGTTAAATCGTTAACGTAAAAGGATTGTACTTGCGTTGTTCTGTTATTTGATTTTTACGTATTAACATGAACATTTTACTTTGAACACGTGAGTATTTGATTTTTACGTATAACTGTTAAGTTCTCCCGCGTAATGAGAAACAACTTTGAACGTATTCTGACTCTTGACTAAGTTTAGTCTATGTTTAACTAGTACATTATCATCCTTATGAGCATGAATTTAGAATAATTTCCTTATTGTTTTATAAATTTTACGTAAGTCTTCCAAACTTGCATCATATTGCATGCCTGCATACACAACCTACCCAATACTTTACCATCTTTATTATATATACATACATTCACTTATATACATTTAAAAAATATTTTCCCTCCCCCTAAATCCTTTCCAAAATTGGCCACTATATGTGGGAGTACAAACATTTGCTTTTGTTGCTTGAAAATCCCTCATTACCCTCTCATACTTAACACAAAACACATGTAACTAGTCAAGCATGCTCATTTGTTTCATAATAGGGGGGTTCAAGACTTAGTTACATGATTCCATACTCCTTTAGAGCTTGCAAGAACTTCTAAGTAGTAAAGCACTCTTGACCTTACCCAAAATACATTTACAAAAGAAGACCAACTAGCTACTCATTTCACCACAATCAAACACACACATTTAACTCCCTTCCTCTCACTTATTTTTGGCAAAAACACCAAGAATAAATAAGGTTTTTAAGCTTTGGGTTTAAAGGTTTTAAAAGATTAGGGTTTGTTATAAGAAAATAAGGGTTTTCTAAGACTATTTGGGTTAGTTTGTGCACTTCTTGATCATCCAATCACTGCTAATCTTTGTAAGCATCTCATAGAACTTATTTCATATATATTTACTTAATAAGCATTATTTCATATCACCACTATAGATTTGTTGCGTTAGAAATAAAATTAAACCTTAGTGCAAAATACCCAAAATCTGACCATAAAATAGGTCAACTAGTGAGATTGTTTTAATTACTTTAAAGAACCCTTTGGGATAATTTATTTTCACAACACTTTAACATAATGTCTTAGGCATGTTCATGAAGAAACTTATAAATTATGATATTTTTAGCATTTTCAAATAATTTTTGCAAAACAGTGTGTCAATCAGCTATGATTTTTAGTTCGAATCTTGCAACTTTAGTTTGAAAGCAAACTTTGAATCTGTGAAAGAGACCATACAATTCCAAAGGATAAAACATAGACCTACGCGTGGGAACTTGTTTTGGCTTAATTGATTAAGTATTGAGTGAGATATGCTCATTGAATTCGAGTATAAATCTGGATAGATTCAAAATTTTCTGCTTTCATATAAAAGAGTGTAACTTGTTATTTTCTAAGTGTTTTCACACATAAAGCTTTATAAAACTTTAATACAAATGTATAGGGGTGATTAAACTTTATAAAAATCATATGAATATGACACATATCACATTGTACCTAAGGCGTCTTAATTATTTATGTCGCTGTTAGGATTCGTTGTTTGATGAACTTGCCTATATTTCCCGTTACATCACTTCGTTGAGGTAAGTTTCATAGCTCCACATTTACTTGTTTATACTCGTTTACTTTCTTTACTTGCTTTGTTCATTGAACTCGCTTTTATTTATGGAAACAAGTGCTTTAAACTTTTACGGGTTGCCTAAGTACCTGTTATCCTACTATTGGCTTCATAATCATAAACCGTTAATTATTTTGTATATGCATGAATTTTGTGAATAGATCTATTGGGGTTGACACCCTAGTCCAAGTATGATAACTCTCACCGGTCAAACTAACGATTTTCATTTGGGGAACTCTAGGTGTTCTTGGGATAGACACCTACCGGGGAAACAACTTGTAACAAGGTAAACGTAGGTTAAGGCGTCGATGTCATGAGCTTAGTGCAATCGTAATACTTTTCTGTGATATTGTATTTGTTATAATAGTCACACCTAGAAATCTTGTGGTCCACGTTTATACTTACTTATACCTATGAACTCACCAACTTTATTTTGACCATTTTAGCATGTATTCTCAGGTCCTTAATTACATTACCTTAGATTTACTTGGAGCATCCCACTAGAGTCACATGTTGTGGTTTCATCATGACAAAGATTTATTTTATAACCTTGACATTCAATTATAAACCTAAATTTCTTTATATTTCATGAACTCTTGGAGACATGTCTTTGTGAAACTTTATTTCTTAAATTGAACGTGTATCTTTCAAACAACTTATATAGAGCTCGTTCGATATAACTTGTGACTTTGTGCTATGAACGTCATGCCCTCGATTTCCTTTCGCTATGATATAATGGGGGTGTGACAGATTGGTATCAGAGCCTCATTTATAGCAAACTAGGTTGCGTTAGTAGGACTAGACTATAGCCATTCATGACAAACATTTTGCGCACTAGATTACTAAACTGTTATACATGCTGTTTTATTCTGATGGTCTCTAAATCAATACTAAAATTATTTCTAAGACATTGTGAGTGAAACAATGGTCTTGTTTATTTGTAAGACATTGTGAGTGAAACAATTTTCTCGTTTGTTTCTAAGACATTGTGAGTGAAACAATGGTCTTGTTTATTTGTAAGACATTGTGAGTGAAACAATTGTCTTATTTGTTTCTAAGACATTGTGAGTGAAACAATGGTCTTATTTATTTCTAAGACATTGTGAGTGATACAATGGTTCTTAAAACATTCTCATGACCTTACATAATACCGTTTTAGATGATATTGGAACCTATCACAGTCTGTCGATCCCACTATTTACCTTACTATCGAACTCCGAGTTTGAACACTCATCCCATACTTTTGAAATACTAACGTCGCTTCATAACCCACCATTTAGAAAATTTCTGGTTAACTAGAACATGAATTTAACCCGTCGCCTCGTAACGCACTGCCTTGGAACACCTACTTCTGGGACACAACTTTATAACGCCTTATTCTTCTTTACTTCTTGCAATTTGAAGAAACATGCCGCTAAGAAGATAACCTCTATGTTTGGCAGATATCGAATGACTCATAGCCCAAGTGTCTGACATGCAATTTCTCCTAGAGCAAAACAAGATTAGAGATGCCGAGAATGAAGCACGCATAAAGGCCCTTGAGATAGACTACGAGGATAAGGGTCATACCCCCCTCCCCCGACTAGGATATCATTAGGAACGGCACAACTAACAACCCTCACTCTAGAGAAAGAGTCTCGACCATCCTAATTATCGATGTCCTCTTATTTAGAATATTTTTTGAGAACTCTTTATGAATTGTTCACTTTATGGTACGTATATATATACTCTCTCTTCAAGCATTACCTGTTCATACAATTATTCTACCTATCTCATTTAGCATTCTTGATATGTATATTGTTCCTTTGATATGTGCCTCTTTCGGCTATTGGTTTTAGTTCACTCATTTTCATCGATTAATTATACGAATGACTCTCTCTAGTTCTTCCAGTTCATAATCTGTAAGAACAAATGACTCTTTACATTCATTATGTTGACCAGATAATTCTTTACGTTAACCCTTTTTTATAGTTACTATGTTTGTAAGGATATTCTGGATACTTACTATTGTTATAATCTATTGATTCTTTCGTTTGCATTCATCTATGGTCATTTGCTTCTTTGTTCGTAAGAATATTTAATCTCTCCTTTTTAGAATTCTTTGTTCATAAAATATTATACTCGATATAACCTCTTTGCATTGACATCTACTTCTTTTGAAGATTAGTACTTTTCTTTGGTTCCTCTGTTCACATTGATTATTGGTATAAGGATTCATTTTAAATCTTAATACGTATTGTTACTCGATATGTGCTTTTTTAATCGTCAGTACGATTTGTTAGTTCTTCGCTTTCATTTGTCTTCTTATCCGTATAGATATTCTATCCTTTCTTTTAAGGATTCTTATGAGATTTGATCCGTATCTACTTGCACATTGTAGTCACTATTATGTTGCATGTTATTTGATTCGATATTCTTTTGCTACCTTATTTGATTATTTCATTGAAACCCTCGAACTCTTTTTGACACATAACCTTAAGCTAGGATCCATAGTCTTTGCACTAACGATCTGGAGACACTACCTATATGGTACAAAGTACGTAGTGTTATCGACCACCAGAGCAAGCGAACTATACAGACTATGGAGGATATGCTACGAGCTTGACCTTAGAGGTAGTTTGGATACTCACCTACCTTTAGTCAAATTTTCTTAGAACAACCTCCGTTTGAGACACTTTACGGTCGAAAGTGTCGACCACTTGACTATTGAACCAAGATTGGAGATAGTCAACTCACTGACCCAAAAATTTATTCATGAAATGACTGAGAGATCATACGGATACGAACAGATTGTAGACAACTCGTGATCGTCAGACGAGTTACGCATATGTAAGGCGTAAGCCGTTAGAATTTCAGGTTAGGGATAAGGTCATGTTGAAAGTCTCACCATGGAAGGGTGTAATACGTTTTGGAAAATGAGGGAAGTTGAACCCAAGGTATATCAGACCAGTCAAAGTTTTAGCTAGGGTTGGCCCTGTAGCTTACCGACACGAACTTTAACAAGAACTCAATAGAGTTCACAACACGTTTCATGTCTCTAATATGAAGAAGTGCATATCAAATGAATCACTCGTCATTTCATTGGAGGAAATCCATGTGGATGATAAACTACACTTCATCGAGGAACCAGTGATATTATGGACCAGGCAGTCAAACAATTGAAACAAAGCCGCATTCTGATCATCAAGGTTTGATGAAATTCCAAAAGAGGCCCTGGATTCATTTGGGAATGTGAAGACCAATTCCATAACAAATATGTGCACCTTTTCCAAGCACCTCACCACCGAATACCACAAACTGAATTTTGAGACGAAATTCATTTAACGATTGAAGGGTGTGACAAGTAACAATTTTCTAGGTTAATATTTAATTATTAACTTGAACGTTTTACTTTAAACACGTAAGTATTTGATTTTTACATATAACCGTTAAGTTATCCCATGTAAGGAGAGAAACAACTTTGAACATATCCTAACTCTAGAATAAGTTTTATCTACGTTTAACTAGTACATTATCATCCTTATGAATATGAATTACAAATCATTTGTGTACTGTTTTATAAATTTTACGTAAGTCTTCCAAACTTGCATCATATTGCATGCATGCATACACAAACTACCCAATACTTTACCACCTTTCTTATATATACATACATTCACTTATATGCATTCAAAAAAATATTTTCCCTCCCCCCTAAACCCTTTCTAAAACCGGCCACTATATGTGCGAGTACCCTTCTCATACTTAACACAAAAACACATGTAACTAGTCAAGCATGCTCATTTGTTTTCTTGGGGGGGAGGGGCTCAAGACTTGGTCATATGATGACATACTCCTTTAGAGCTTGTAAGAACTTGTGACTCCTAAAGCACTCTTGACCTTACCCAAAATACATTTACCAAAGAAGAACAACTAGCTCATTTCACCACAATCAAACACACATATTTCACTCCCTTCCTCTCACTTATTTTCGGCAGAAACACCTATAAAAAACAAGGTTTTAAATCTTTGGGGTTAATGGTTTTACAAAATTAGGGTTTGCTAAGATTATTTGGGTTAGTTTGTGTACTTCTTAATCATCCAATCACCAAAAATCTTTGTAAGCATCTCATATAACTCATTTTACATATATTTTACTTTATAAGAATAATTTCATATCACCACTATAGATTTGTTGTGTTAGAAATTGAATTAAACCTTAATGCAAAATACCCTAAATCTGACCAGAAAAAAGGTCAACTTGTGAGCTTGTTTAACCAATTTAAAGAACCATTTTGGAAAATTTATTCCGACAACACTTTAATATAAGATTTTAGGTATGTTCCTGTAGAAATTTATAAATTATGGGATTTTTTAGCATTTTCATATAAATTTTTGCAAAACAATGTGTCAATCAGCTACGTTTCTGAGTTCGAATCTTGCAACTTTATTTTGAATGCCTTAAACTTTGAATCTATAAAAGAGGCTATATTATTTAGAAAGATAACATATAGACCTAAGTGTGAGAAATTGTTTCGGCTCAATTAGTTATGTATTGAGTGAGATATGCTCGTTTGAAGTCGGGTATAAATCTAGACAGATTCACAATTTTAAGCTTTTATATAAAAGAGTGTAACTTGTTATTTTCTAAGTGTTTTCACATATAAAGCTTTATTAAACTTTACTACAAATTTATAGGGGTGGTTAAACTTTATAAAAAACGTATGCAAATACAACATGTCGTATTGTACCTAAGGCGTCTTAATTATTTAGGTTGTGGTTAGGATTCGTTGTTCGTTGAACTTACTTATACTTCTCGTTGCATCACTTCGTTAAGGTGAGTTTCATAGCCCTACATTTACATCCTTTATACTCATTTGGAAATACTTTGTGGTGAAAATGCATTGCTTGCTTTTACTTCTAGACACAAGTGCTTTAAACTTTTATGGATTGCCTAAGTACCTGTTATCCCACTATTGGCCCCCATCATCATGAACCATTAATTTCTTTGTGTAAGCACGAATGTTGTGAATAGATCTATTGGGATGATAACTCTCATCGGTCAAACGAACACATTTCATTTGGTGAACTCTAGGTGTTTTTAGGATAGACACCTTTCGGGGCAGCAACTTGTAACAACGTAACATAGGTTAAGGCTTCAGTGTCATGATCTTAGTGTAATTGTAATGCTTTTCTGTGATATTGTATTTGTTATAATATTCACACCCAGAAATCTTGTGGTCCACGTTTATATTTACTTAAACCTATGAACTCATCAACTTTATGTTGACCGTTTTAGCATGTATTCTCAGGTACTTAATTGCATTACCTTGGATTTACTTAGAGGAATCCACTAGAGTCACATCGTGTGGTTTTATCATGAAGAATATTTATTGCATAACTTGGACTTTTGATTGTAAACCTAAATTTCTTTATATTTCGTAAACTCTTAGAGACATGTCTTTGTAACACTTTATTTCTAAAATCGAATGTGTATTTTTCAAATGACTCATATAGAGGCCGTTCGATATAACTCGTGACTTCGTGGTATGAATGTCATGATACCGGTTACCTTTCACTGTGATATTTTGTGGGTGTGACACTTTATTTTCCCAAAAATAAAACCCTAACAGGGTCACACATAAAAAACAAGAAAAATATCACAAATATGGGTTTTTACACATTTTTATGTAATTATATAGCTATATGAACGAATCATGATGCCACTGTCATAATTAGTTATATAAAACCTAATATTACATGAGTTATGCAGTGGAAAATAAAACCATATAACATATATAATGTGGAAAACTAGAAGGGGATGTTGAATAGTTTACTGCTTTTTAATTTAATGTTTAGTTTGATTATAAAACTTAGATTCGACTTTTATGTGAATTCACAAAGTGCACAATATGAATAATTTAACTAATCAAATAAGTAATGACAAGATATGAAATAAGTATGCAAGATAAGAGATAAGAGATAGAAATATCAAACCACAACACAAGGATTTATAGTGGTTTGGTAACGAAACACCTCTTCGCCCTACTCCACTCCTCGAGCACCAAACTCAAGAGTTTTATTCACTATGTCAACAAGCTCCCTTTAGGCGGAGAAAACCGTACACAACTAAGCTTACACCGATTTCTGACACAAAGCCAAATGTCGAGTTCTAATCCTAGCTAGAACCAATCTATCACAATTAACCACACTACTTTACGACAATTCACTACTTCGCTTCACCACACAACTTTTTCTTTACTTCATAACTTCACTTTACTTCACAACTTCACTTCACAACTTCTCTACCCTTTACAACTTTTCTATACTTCTCTTTACAACTTCACTTCAACTAAACACTACCTTGATCACACCAATCTAACACTACTTACTAAGATCACCCTAATCTAACTATACTTATAATGATCACCACAATCTACCTATTATACACAACTATGATACACACCTTCACAATATACACAAATGATTTACAAGATATAATATAATTGCAACAAGGTTTCAAGGACACACACTAAGCTATAATAATTCTTTACTTAATGGTAGGAAGTATTCTTCTCTTGCACTTGAGGATTAAAGCTTGGATCACTTGGAAACAAAGCTTTATGATTAAATGATCAAATGTAACAACTTGATCTTCAGGTCAACGTTTATCCCGAGCTATGATAATTATTTTTGCTACGTAATTGATTATAGTCGTTTATGCTATGTGAGGTTTGATGAAAATTTCCATTTTTATTGGGTAATTTCAAGCCGTGATTGAGTTTCTATTTGTGTTTAACGTCTGAGAAAGTCAAAAAAATTTATGTTGGCGCTTCGAGAGCGTGATTATGTTGTTTTTGTATTTTACAACGTTTCCCTAAGTTTTTGTAAAAACCATGTTTAAAGGTCGTGTTTTACATGACTTAATGTTTTAATAAACGTTTTAAAGAAAAATTAGTGGGATGGATTTA
>BQNB010031749.1:0-53722 GCA_026074375.1 Tanacetum coccineum | reverse complement strand
CACCATTTTTCCTTTGCCTTTGTCTTTTACATGTGGAAGTTGTGATTGTGAAGAAGAAAATGTTTTTGTAGATGCAGGTACTTGTTCAACCTGATCATGAAATATAATTCCCTTAGCCCTTGGTCTAACAGATGTAACTGTTGTAGCAGCAGTTGTAACAGGCTTAGGTTTTGCAATTTTGATCTCAATCAAAGTTTGAGCAAGAATCCATTCATCTGGAATTTCAACA
This sequence comes from Tanacetum coccineum, assembly GCA_026074375.1. Lineage (NCBI taxonomy): Eukaryota > Viridiplantae > Streptophyta > Magnoliopsida > Asterales > Asteraceae > Tanacetum > Tanacetum coccineum. Next base: position 53,493 of record BQNB010031749.1, on the reverse strand, counting down.
CTGGTACTGGCAGTAGTAACTACTTCAACAACACTAACCGGTATTGACTTTGTAGTTGTAGCAACACTAACTACAGGCTCTTCAACCACCTTTTCAAACTTAATTCGCTGCTCTTCCAACACACGTGTATCAAACATCAGGTTGTCATCATTCATTTCTTGAGTCTCATCCACCAAAGTCACTTCTGCATCAGCATCAAGATCCTTAATTTTCCTCCCCTGTTTGGATGCATCCTCCTGATCACCCTAACCAACATCAATAGAGGATTCTACCCTGGTAGTTGAACCAATCTTCCTTAATCTCTTGAGCCCTGAAGTTCTTAACTTCCTTCTCTTTTCTAATTGCTTGACTCTCTTCTTTAAACTATCTATCTCCTTTGCTTGAGCAGTCTTGGCTTTCTCCAAATCAAGGACCTTCTCCTGTAGGTTGGTACACAAACTCATCAATTCAGCAAGTTGCATTCTATCCTCACCACTTTGAGGTGGATCATAAGAAGGGGTAGATACATGAGCCTCATTAGTAACAGGCTTTGTAGGACCACTGTCTTTCCTCTGTTTTCTCCTTGACTTCTTCTTTTGAGGTTTAGATGATGATGGTTGAGAAATAATAGGTGTAGAATGGGAATCAAAAGGAGCAGCTGAATCTTCACCTATATCTTCTGAAGCTTGAATAATCATTGTTGGGAATAGAGGTGTGAATCTTCTAGAAAAACCCATTCTTGATCTCTTTATATTAGCAAACACCTTCTTGGTGTGGGAAGGTGTAACATAAACCTCTTTATGTCTAGTCATCCCCTCAACTTGTTTATCTAGGAAGACTTGCACAAACCTTGGGTACATGAGAAATTTAACCCCACCTTCTAAGTGCTTCACCATATTATCAAAAATGTACTTGGAAAAGTTAAATTTTTAGTTAGTGGCAAGACATATGATAGCAGATGCCATAGTGCTACTAAATTCATTCCAGGCTGTAGTCTTAGCACTAAGGCATTGCAGTATGGTATGGATAAGAAATTTCCATTGGGATGAAAAATAAGCTTTATAGAATGTAAGCTTTTGTGTAAGATTTTCATACCCCATGAGTGTGAGCTGTTCAAAAATTACATCATTTGCCAGACATTCAGTCCCTTCAGCATCTTCTAACATAAGATCACTTCTCACACTCTTCTCAGTGATGATCACCTTCTTCTTATCTACTAAGGCTTGTATTTGACGCTCCGCATTAACTGTCTTAGCCTTAGCAGTTACCTAAAACTATTGAATGCATGATTCATATACTGTAGGATTAACCGTTAATGCATACTTGATAGAACTTGCATTCAAAAAATCAATAATGCCGTCAAAGCTATTACTTTCTTTGGGTTTTTCCAAGAACGTAACCAAATTGTAAGTTTCAGCAAACTTTAGGGTCGACATTATGATGGGTTTAGATGATTAAAGATGAAATTGAGTTAGGGTTTATGATTAGAGAGTATATCAAGGTGTAAAATCGATTGAATGAGTGATTGAAACCCTTAATCAAAGTATTTATGAAATCACCCTCAACAACATTAACTTAAACTGGCAGCACTAAGTTAAACCTAACAGTATTAACTAACCTAGCAGTAGTAAGTTATGCCTGGCAGCATTAACTTATGCCTAACAGCAGTAAGTGAATGCCTAGCAGCATAAACTAGTACTGGCAGCAGTAAGTTAAAGCTTAGCAGCATTAACTTTAAAACACCAGCATTAACTCCAATTTCATTCCAAAAAGCATTTTCATCATGAATTTTAACTCTCACAAGCTCTCTTTCTGTTTTTGATCTCACAATATCTCTCATTTCTTTTTCTCACCAATTCACTCTATATGTTTTTATATCAGACAACTCTCTTTCTATTTTTTAGCTCACTATATCTCTCATTTCTTTTTCTCATCAATTCACTCTATCTATTTTTATATCACACAACTCTCTTTTTATTTTTCAGCTCACTATATCTCTCATTTCTTTTTCTCACCAATTCACTGTATCTGTTTTTATATCATAAATCAAGAGCCCTAACAGACAGTTTGGTACAAAATTCCGTCAATTCCTTTAGTTTCATGTTGTCCTCCCCACTTCCAAGTGTGTTAACTCTTGAGAGAGGTGGATCATTAGACTGTTTAGATGCAGCCTTAAATCTAATTTGAGCTTCTACACCCCCAATATGGTATCTTGACACCTGGGACCACTACCTGAATCAGTTCCCTGGGGAAAAGACTCATTAAGTGTTGCCATGGATTGGGTCCTATTTATGTTACCACTGTCCTGCTCTACTACTAAGCTAGAAGCAGTAGTGGCAGCACTTTCCATTCTATCTTCCCACTCCTTAATGACAGTCTCATAAGTTATAAAGGGAATAAGTCCACTAGACTGAGATATCTTAGTGGTCCTTTTGGCTTTCCTAGGTTTTTGAGTCTTTTTGGGTTAAAATAATGATGGAATAGTGATTGGTTCAAGGTTAGATAGTGAAGCAGTTGTGGATGTGTGTTAGGGTTCAGTGGGATTTCCTGACCCTTCATCCACATCTGTTTGTTGTTATTTAGCATTTCCATGTTATTCCATGCATCCTTTATGGATAATCAACTTCATAGTAACACAACTAACCTCCCCTTAATCAATACTTTAGAGGTTAAGCATTCCAATACTTGCAATCAGATATTGAAATATGTTAACATCAAATGCCTTTATGAGTAAATCAATACCATTGTGATCAGTGTGAATCTTGATCACTTGAATTAATTTCTTCTCATATGAATCCCTGATGAAGTGATGTCTAATCTTAATGTTCTTAGTCTTTGAATGAAACACTGGATTCTTAACTATGTAGATTATGCTTTCATTGTCAATGAAAATCTTGATGTTCATAAAGTTATATCCATAATCAAGTAATTGATTTTGGATCCATAACACATGTCCATAGCAATTAGCAGCATCAACATACTCTGCTTCAGTAGTAGAGTTGGCAACTATAGTCTGCTTTTTACATTGCCAAGAAATCAATCTTCTTCTAAGAAATTGACAACCTCCTGTTGTGTATTTCCTGTCTAAGCTAGCACCAGCATAATCACTATTAGAAAAAGCCTCCAAGTCAGATGATGAATCTTTAGGATACTAAAGGCCCAATTTAGGATGACCTTTTAAGTATCTAAAGATTCTCTTCACAGCATGAAGATGTGAAGTCTTTGGTGTAACTTAGAACCTTGCACAAGCACAAACAGCAAACATTATGTCAAGTCTAGAAGCTGTTAGGTACATCAATGATCCAATCATTAATTTGTATAAATAAACATCCACATCTGCAGCTTCTTCATCCTTGAGTAATGCAGATTCCATCATCTTTCTGTTTTACCTGCAACTTCATCATCTTTCTGTCTTTATAGTGGCAAAATCAAATTTCTTCAAAATATTAGTCACATATTTGTCTTGACTAATGAAGATTCCATCATCTTTCTGTTTTACCTGCAACCCTAAGAAGAAAGTGAGCTCCCCCATAGAACTCATCTAGAATCTCCCCTTATAGAACTAATCTAGAATCTCTTATGCATCATTTGTTCAAACTCAGTACATAAAGACCTTTTAGTAGACCCAAAGATGATGTCATCTACATACACCTGCACTAATAGGATATCATCTTTGTCCTTCCCGATAAACAAAGTCTTGTCTATAGTCCCTCTTCTAAATCCATTTTCTAATAAATAGGTAGATAAGGTCTCATACCAGGCTCTAGGAGCTTGATGTAAACCATATAAAGCCTTTTCTACCTTGTAAACTTTGTTAGGAAACTCTGGATCTTCAAACCCTGGAGGTTGGCAAACATAAACCTCTTCTTCAATTGTGCCATACAAAAATGCACTCTTCACATCCATCTGATAAACAATGAAGTTCATGAATGAGGCATAGGCTAAGAAAAGCCTAATTGCTTTAATCCTAGCAATTGGAGCAAAAACTTCATCATAATCTATACCTCCTCTTGAGTGTAACCCTGTGCTACTAGTCTTGCCTTGTTTCTAACCACAATACCTCTATCATCTTTCTTGTTTCTGTACACCCATTTAGTACCAATGGCCCTCTTGCCATATGGTAACTCAACCAAAGTCCAAACCTTCTGCAATTTAAACTGTAGAAGCTCATCCTGCATTGCTTCTATCCAGCTTGGATCTGTCAAAGCTTGAGTCACCTTTTTGGGTTCTACTTGTGATAGAAAATAAACAAATAGACAATTCTAAAAATCTTTATGATTGATTCTCTGTTGCACTAAACTAAACATACCATGTTCAGTCACACTCTTTGTCATCCTTCTGGTTTGAGGTGCAGATTGTATATCTCCAATGATTTGTTTAAGTAGATGATCTTTGTGAACTCTTGTAGTTAGAATAGGACTGACAGGCACAATTGTAGCCAAATTGTTCATGCCAGCCTCTGCACCAACTTCTTCATCATCATTAGAATAGACAATCTCTTCCAAATTAGGCATATTCGGATCATCAATACATCCATAGACTATATCCTTATCAGCAGCATTATCTTCTATCTCAGCAGCATTAATAGTTGGACTAATAGTATTAATGTTGTTAGTGCTGTTGACATTTGCATCCTGCTTTTGATTCATTATTGGCTCCTCTGTATTTGGCACCTTACTATCTTCATTCTCTGGATGTTCAGAATTCATCTTTTCCTCCTCCCTTGATGGTTTGAATCCAGCATCAGGAGAATCCTTTGAACTTTTAGAGAGTAATGGATCAGATGTCAACAATAGTAGCAGTATATACTTTTGATCAGGTACTATTTTCTTCCCATCTTGACCTGCATCAATTTTTTCTTTGGTACCTGCATTACCATTAGTTTTATTCCCTGCAACAACTAGCTTATAATTCATAGATATTATTAGAGCATCTATATCAAAAGCCAATTAGGTCTATTTCCTGCAATATTAGGTGTTTCTTCACTGAACTTAACATGCAGGTTCTCTTATACTATCTTAGTTCTACTGTTGAATACCCTGTATGCTTTACTATTGGTAAAGTATCCTATAAAGAACCCTTCATCAGCCTTTCCATCAAACTTACCTAGGTGATCTAATGTATTAAGAATAGTAACAGGACACCCAAATTGTCTCATGAAGCTTAAGGTAGGTTTTCTACCTAGAAGAAGTTCATAAGGAGTCTTGTTGTGAGGCTTGATAACTAACACCCTATTTTGAACATAACAAGCAATATTAACTGTTTCAGCCTAAAAAGTTGTTGGCAATTTTAAATCAGCTAGCATAGTCTTAGCAGCCTCTATTAGTGTCCTATTTTTTCTTTTTTGCTACTCCATTTTGTTGTGGAGTCCTAGCAACACTAAATTCCCTCTTAATACCCTTCATTTCACAAAACTAATTCATGACCTTATTCTTGAATTCAGTCCCATTGTCACATCTGATCACTTTTACCTTAAGGTCTATTAGATTTTATATGCATGTAATAAATGTTTTAAGGATTTCACTAGTTTCATCCTTAGTGGCTAAGAAGAAAACCGAACTAAGCCTACTATAGTCGTCTGTGACAACTAGACAGTACACCTTTTTCATTAGACTCTTTACAAATGTTGGCCCAAACAAATCCATATGCAACATTTGTATTGGTTGGCTGATTGAGCTTGCAGTCTTGGTCTTACAAGAGGCTTTATGTTGCTTTCCTTTCTGATAAGCAACACATGTGTGATTATTTTCAAAAATCTTTGAAGGTAAACCTCTAACAAGGTTTCCCCTTACTAGTTTGTTCAGTGTTTTGAAATTTATATGCCCAAGCCTCTTATGCCAAAGATTAGATTCATCTAATGTGGCCTTTGAAAAGAGACAAGTTAGACCTTCTGAAGGAACAATATTCTTTAAATCAACACTATACATGTTGTCTTTTCTAGGAACTCTAAGCAAGACATGAGTTTCATCAAGTAGCTTAAAGTCAGGAGACAAAACAACACATTCAATGTCTGTAAAAAGAACACTATTTTTCTTGTTACACATTTGTGAGACATTAAAAAGGTTAAACTTAAGCTCCATAACAAAGTACACATCTTCAAAATCCAATTTACCTGTACTAATTTTAGCTTTACCAGTGATTCTACCTCCTTTAGGATCTCCTCCAAATGCAACAAATCCACCGTCAATTTCTTCATAATATGAGAGGCAAGACTTGTTTCCAGTCATATGCCTAGAGCATCCACTGTTAATTACTCCTTTTTCCTGCAATTCTAGCTGTGGATTGCCCTGCACAAAAGTAAGAGAATTAGGCTCTCTTGGGGACCCAAGCCATTACAGACGTGGATCTGCCTTGTGCATCAACATAGTTAAATCTTTTAAAATTCATTGATGCACCATTGTATCTGGATACATGGTCTAAAATCTTTTGCTTTGGTCTCCAAACCTAACATGTTGAGGCCTTAACAGCATTAGCCTCATTTCCCTTATTATCACTTACTACTGCTTTTAGCCCAGCAGTAGTAACATTTCCCTTAACAGTGTTAACTTTTTCTTTTAAATTATTGTTCTTTTTTGTTGTAGACATGTTAAAGGGCCTTCTAACATGTGTATGTGCTCTACTAAAAACATTTGATGCTATCCTTACACTATTTACTATTGGTCTTGGGTAGGCAGTATTAACTGGTCTGGCAGTATTAACTGATACTACTGTTTTTGAAAAGTTTTGTACAACAGTATTAAGTGTTTTAATGCCAGATTTCATTAAGACTGCTTTTGGAATAAAATTTCCTTTTAGATGAGGGTGAGTCATTCTTTGAGAATTTTGGTGATTTGCCCTTCTAGCATTATTCCATATAGTTTTCTCTACCATTTTCTTTTCATACAAATCACAATCTATGATCAAATAATTAAAACTGCCACATTCCTAACAAGCTTTATTTTTAAACTCAAAATTACTTCCTAATTTCTGAGTCATCAAGTTATTCTAGTTTCTCTGGTTACCTTTAGGGCTTTGATTGTTTTTCCAAGGATATTTAGCTTGCTTTTTGTTCTCTACCTTCTTAACAGACTCACTAGTTGTTTTCTCATGCTCATTAGATTTAACAAATTCTGTTTTGGTAAAACTAGGTTTTCTCTATTTAGATTTAAACGCAGTCTCATTCTCATCCTCATTGTCAGATATCTAGTCTTCAATAAGAGGTTCACCAACAGACTTAAGTTTTGACACACTAGTCTTAGCTTCACTTGTTGCAACATCAGGTATACTAGTTACTGAATCACTAAAAACATATTCTCCCTCATCAGCAAGTACCAAATCATATTTAGGGGGCATGAAGTTCCCAATATAGGGAGGGGGAACAGCATGATACTCTTTACTTGTTTTGTACCTATCATTTTCCTGACTATCAAACACATGAATATCAACTACTTGACTATCAAACCCCACTCCAGTCTTGAACTTATCACTTACTTGAATCTCTAATAGTTTGCTTAGATTTTTAGATGAATTTCCAAACTTTTCTAAGGTAAGTTTTAAATCATCTCTTTCTTTTTCAGCTTTTTCAAAATTCTTTCTAAGCTTTGTTAGTGCATTATCTCTTAATTTAATATCAAGTTTTAAAATCTTTATGTCTTCTTCAAAAACAACCTCATTATTTTATACACATCTAGTCTAGCCTCTACAGATTCTAGACCTGCTTTATAAGCACCTACATTTAATTGAGACTTATTAAAATCCTTAGTCATATTATCATAATGTTCTTTGAGAGTTTCATAAGATTGTTAACATGCTTTAGAACAAGTAGATACCTCAGAATCTGAGCTTAAAGAACTTGAAGAAGTATATGACATAAGTACAAAGTTTGTAGGTCCTTCTTTAGATAGATTACCAAACTTCCAGCCTCAATATAAAACGAACACACTTAATAGTGTTAAGGTTTACAAAACCTTGAAGCTATGAATATCAAAGATGTACATCAAACATTATCCCCTAGGACCTCCTTTTATACACCAAGGAGTCCTACAAGGCTTACAATACTTTCCTAACTTATCATGATCTTTTCTATAAACAATCGTAATCTCTTAAACAAATAAGTTATACATATCTTCTTTACAAATAACTAATACTATCTTCCGTAAAGGTATTCTTGTTTCTCTAATCAATCTTTGATCTTATCTCTATCAGCATATTCCTTCCAGCAGTATAACCATTCACAGCAGTTGTAACTGAGGCAGCAAAGTAGTATTAACAGCTTAGAAGTTTACTCAAAGCAGTACTAAACAAATATAGCATAACTAACTTTTTGTAACCATCAGAGTAACCTACTTAGTATAAATTTTAAGTCTTCATCTCTGAGCAGTCTTAACTTCCTACTAGCAGCAGTAAATTTATAACAAACAGTACTAATTATATTAACATAGTAACTAGCAGTAAGTAAACTTTTATACTACCAGTAACTATAAACTACTAGCATAAATTTTTAATTAGTATTACCAGCAACACAAAGTTATGCTGACATCAAACTAATATATACCTGAGCATAAGCAACTCAAGATATCCTGAAGTCTTTAATCCCAACCAAAACTTCTTATATTGTTAATGAGAATGTATAAACTTGCAATCCTTGACTTTGAATTCCCAACGAATCAGTAAATAAATAAGTGTAATGGCCAAACCTCCTTTGCAGCTTTAACAACATAATAACTTGTTAATAAACTCTTTATACGATGATAGGGAGATGTAAAGAGTCATCATGGGAATTCATTGATTTTTCCCAAGTTTGCTTTTTTACTCATCATCTTTAATTTTTTTCATATGGTGTTTTAACTTCCATCTTTGTTTCCGGATCATTCATCCATGAGAAAATAAAGGTCCACCATTGTTTTGAGTGGATATTGCCACAAGTTAATATCTTTTGGACTGTGATTATAAGTCCTCAATGGCGGGTTTTTACAAAAGCAAAACCCATTGTGCCTTAGAAAGGTTAGTCCATTGGCAATAGAGATACCCCGCGACATATATTCTTCTCGAGCCAATAGAATCTTACTCCAAGCTTTTTCAAAAAATCAAAGTTAGATTTTTCTGATTTTTTTTTTTAACTAAAGTTATTTCAACTTTAACACTCCTTCTTGGGAAGGCTTTAATGCTTGAAAACTTAAGTAAACCGCTTAATACCAATTGTAGAACCATAGAGGGAGTGAATATGGTATTTTCGACTTCTTCAAAGTTTATGAAACTTCATGTCTCAAAGAAACCAAGTGGTGTGGAGTTCTACTTAAAACAATAACAAACCCAATAATAGATAGAGAGAGAGAGAACCACGATATAAATAACTGTTCGGGATGGAGGATTTTTAATACCATTCGTACATCTAGTAGTGAATCCATGTTCGCAAATAGCTATTACTCTAGTTATAAACCCTTTATATGGACTATACATCGTAATTACAACTCGCTCCCAATCGATATGCCACTATGCCTTGACCCTGCGCTAAAAGACTACCCTATGATATTTTGGCCACTCATGATTACAACCCCTAAGAAAGTAAATTTATACTAACAGTACTAATTATATTAACAGTAGTAACTAGCAGTAGTAACTTTTATACTACCAGTACTAACTACTTAGCATAATTTTTATTAGTATTACCAGCAACACTAAGTTATGCTTGACATCACTAATATATACCTGAGCAGTAGCAACTCTAAGAATATCCTGAAGTCTTTTAATCCCAACAAAAACTTCTTATATTGTTAAGTGAGAAGGTATATCTTGCAATCCTTGACTTGTGAATTCCCTCGATCAGTAATAATAAGTGTATGCCAAACCTCCTTTGCAGCTTTACACATATAAACTTGTTAATACTATTTACGTGATAGGGCGTTGTAAAGAGTCATCATGGATTCATTGTTTTTCCCAAGTTGCTTTTTCTCATCATCTTTTAATTTTTCATATGGTGTTTTAACTTCCATCTTTGTTTCCGGATCTTTCATCATGAAAATAAAGTCACCATTTTGAGTGAATTGCCACAAGTTAATATCTTTGGACTTGATATAAGTCTCAATGCGGGTTTTACAAAAGCAAACCCATTGGCCTTTAGAAAAGGTAGTCTTTGCATAGAGTACCCCTCGACATATTTCTCTTGAGCCATAGATCTTACTCAGCTTTTTCAAAAATCAAAGTTAGGATTTCAGATTTTTTTTAAATAAGTTTTCAACTTAAAACTACTTCTTGGGAAGGCTTTAATGCTTAAAAACTTAAGTAAACTGCTTAATACCAATTGTAGAACCATAGAGGGAGTGAATATGGTATTTTCGACTTCTTCAAAGTTTATGAAACTTCATGTCTCAAAGAAACCAAGTGGTGTGGAGTTCTACTTAACAATACAACCAATAAGTAGATAGAGAGAGAGAGAGACCACGATATATACTGGTTCGGGATGGAGGATTTATACCATTCGTACATCTAGTTGTGAATCCATGTCGCATATACTATTACTCTAGTATAATCCTTATAGTGGACTATACACCGTACTACAACTTCGCTCCATCGATATGTACTATGCTTGACGCTCGCTAAGAAGGACTACCCCTATGATATTTCGCCCTCATGATACACCCCTAAGAACCCATGATTCGACTTATTCCTAAGACCACTAAGATTACTAGTAAGAACTTCCCATTGTAAGTATACCAAACCCCACTAAATCATCCAATGATCTGTGCTTGATCACAAAGATACAAAACTTTCCTTACAACCAAATTGAATGATAGTTGATTGTTTTAAATCAAGTCCTAAACTGACCTAAAGACTCGATTCTAATAGAAAGGTTATGAGAAAGAAGACCCTCGACTTGTAAAACACACATATGGATTAGGTACTTGCATGTCTCTCTTGCAGAGATGTGTTCTCTTCAATAAGATGATAGAATGAAAAGATTATAACACTGTTAATGTTAGACTTAGAGGATAGGAGAGGAGAAATAGAGAGCAAGAAATAATGGCAAGAAGTGAGTAATAAAAGAGCCAAAGAGGGGTATTTATAGGCCAAAAAACCAAAATAGTAAAGACTATTTCGAGCCCGGCGCGTAGCCCACGCGCCAGAGGCCTGTCTTGATCTTTAAGGTTTTTGGCGTTTTAAATACCCGTTCTTGCTAAGCCCCCAATCATACTTTACACTTTGAACTTTCCATCATTCTTGCACTCACGATTAACCAACTCAAATAGCCATTTGATAGAAACATTTTGTTAAGTGTTTAAAATAAGTTTTGGGGCGTTTATCCAATTTAAAAGAGAAAGGAAAGAACCACTAGACAAAGGGTATATTTGGGTATTCCCCATGTGATGGATAAAAGGTTTTGCCTCCCAAGAATTAAATTTCAAAATGTAAACTAAAGTGTTTAAGGTGAGTTGGCATTGTGTGAAAGAGAACACACTTGTATTTCAAAATCAAGTGTTGTGAGAGAGATGTGTGTGTACTAGGATGGGTTAGGAATTAAATAAGTGAGTTGGCATGGTTAAGAGAGAAAGAATATGCCAAGAGAATATTCCAAACTTGGAGAGAAAGGTTGGATGTTGTGAGGGGGAGAATTGAATTTCAAATTCAAATTGTGTTGTGTAAGAGTTATGCGTTATGAGTGAGTTGGCAATTATGTGATGGAGGGGAGCCTATATTTCAAATTCAAAATTTGAATTTAAATGTTGAGACAAGGAGGTGAGTTCGATATGAGTTGGAAGTGATATGATGGTTTGGAGCCTAAGAATCAAATTCAAATTTGAAATTTGAAATTTGAATGTTTAGAAAGGATGCGAATTGGCAAAGTGTTTAAGAGAAGATTGGTGAATGTGTGTATGTGTGTGTTATTTGAATTTTAAGCTTTGCGATTTTATGAGTGAATGTGTAGGAGAAGCATGTAGGATAAGCTGTGTGTGTGTGTGTGTGTGAAATTAAAATATTAGAGTGTGTGTGAGTGAGTGAGTAGAGAATGTAGTGAAATGGCCTTTAGGAGACTATGTATGAAAGGAGGGGGACAACAAGTACAATATAGTATATTATGTAAGAGAATGTGATTTGTCACATGTTGGTATAAGCTTGGAAAGGTTTAGATGGTGATGATTTAAGGAAGAAGGTTGTAAAGGTTCATGTGTGGGTTGTGATGAAGAAGATGATACTTAAAGGATTGATTATATGAGTGAATCATATTGCCTTTAAAAGAGAAATAATTAGGCAATAATTATTTGGGAAATGGGAAGAATGCTTGTAGGAATGTTAGGATCGTGTAGGAGGTGTGTATAATCATTTGTTTTGAGAAGAAGAGATTAACAAATGTCACACCTCCTTTCATACATAGTCTCCTAAAGGCCATCCATGTGTGTTTGCTTTAGTTTGATTATTAAATCATGACGAAATAGAATCATATAGTTTTTAGTTAAGTTTCGGCGTTTAACCAAAAATTACTAGTTTTAGAAAGTTTCTATTTTAGGAAAGTTTTTAGTTTCAAAATGTTAATATCGTCCCCTATATTTATTAAGTTTCCATATTTTCAAAACGCACTAACTAGCTTTAATCGCTTAACTTCTATGTCCGTTTCGCTAAATTTTTACCAAACTTACTATTTTTAGTAACTTTCTCGCTTTTCCTAAAATATGTTAACGACGTCTTTAAATGATACTAATCAATAAGTATGTGTTACTATATGTTTCGGCAGTGTTTAGAAAGTCCAAAAATGTCTGAAGGTGTCCGAAAACTCATTTTACTATTCACATCAGCACACTATTCATCCGGTTTTGTCGAAAAATGTTTCAAGTTTCATTTGGCTATAACTTGGTCGTTTTAAATCCAATTTTAATGTGCGACATATGAAAAACTATCTATTCCAAACGAGCTCTCCAAAAACTACTTTTATGCCTAATGAAAACATTTTTAGGTCAACCAAAACCCCAAAACAAATTCGGGACAGCAAGCACTTTTTGCCAAAAACGCAACCAAAATCCACCAAACTTCACAATAGTGCATAATCTAGCCTAATCTCCATTCACAACTAATCCACAACAAAACCAAACCTAAATCTAACCTAATCCCTTCATTTCTATTGTTGCAACTCTCATTCAACTCTCATCTCACTAAGAACATAATATTTAACTAGTGAAAACAAGGTAACATCATTATTTATAAAATCTTGTTTTATAATCTTTCAAAAATCAAAACACAACATATGGATGTATGGATCTTGAACATATAAGAAGAATGTAAGTAAACCACAAAGAAAGATCCAAGATACTTACAAGAAGGAAGAACAAGTAGAGAAATCACAAGATCTATACACCAAAATAATAGATCTATAAAAACCCAACAACAATCTTGAAACCCAACTAGATCTTGAAGAAAAACCCTTTTAAAACATGATCAAACCTTTGGAACACCCTTAGATATGGTTAGAAATAAGATTGAAATAGATGGATCTTGGACAAAATCAAAACTATGGAATGTTGTTGGTGTTGTTTTTCTTGCCGTGACCCAAGAGAAAGAGAGGGAGAGGTGTGTGAGTTTTTGTTGAGGCTAGAATTGTGATGAATGACCTAAAATTCTTATAAGTGGTGTTTATATAGGGAAAGGTTCTAGGGTTTAAGATATTTTTGGGACTAGAAGTGGGTGACTAGCAAAAAGAGTGAACCAAGGACTTCATGGTCCTTGTAGTTCGTCTGATGTAGGCTAAGGAGACGGGAAAAAGGTTCATTGTTTTGCTTTGGCTCTAAGTTTAGTTAATTAAATCCATTTCAAGTTAGTGCCTTTGTGTTCCTCACATGCAAGGTGACAAATTGTGTAAGAGATGTGTTGGTGCATAGGAAGGTTAAGACAAAGAGGTCACTATCCCACTTATGCATGCATAAGTTTCAAATTAAAGTGAAAAGATTCCATGGGAATTAATTTAGAGTGTGTATGCGTGTGTTTTTAGTATAGGGGGAGGGATGAACAAATTTTTTGACTTAAGAATGCGATATGGACGATAACTAAAGTTTACATGAAAAGATTGCGTGTTTTCGGGGTTCCGTTTGATCAAAAACGCGAAAAACGCAATTTAAACGTTAAAGCGTAAAAATAATTACCGAGAGTGATTGTGTTAGCCTCAATTTATTGAGTCGAACAAGGAAGCTCGGTCACTCTACGATGGAGCTTCGGTCTTTAATAAGTTAATGTTGTAATAAGATAATATCGGGAATCGGGCTCGATAGATAATCTAATATTGTATATGTTTCGGGTTTATTCCCAAACAAAACCCGAGCCCGGGTCCTAGTTAAATATCCCGCGCGTCACATTAAATGTGTAGGGGTATATATATATATTTAGATATTTTCTAAAATATCTAAATATATATAGATATTTTCTTTTTTAGAAAATATCTAATTCTTATAATCATAATTTCTTTTCTATCTTTTTTTCTCTCTCATCTCTCTCTCATCTCTCTTTCATTTTCGTCTCTTTCTCTCTCTCTAGTTTCTTGGATTCGTGGTTCGGGTATGAAGTGAAGTGTTAATCGGGAACCTACAGATTGTAAACTACGAAACACTTAGAAAAGATAAAATAACTCATATAATATCTAAACTAATCAAAATCCGAAGCCGAAACGCATCCGATAATGTTTTTTAGATTTATGCAGGTTAACTTCTTGGTAAACTGCCAGATTTAAACGTAGTCAAAAATAATTGTCGGAAAAGTTTAAAATATTGACCTGAATTTTTCGGGGAGTGACATTCTCCCCTCGTTAAAGGAGTTTTGTCCTCAAAGCTTAAGACATGAACGAAGGGTTAACAAAAAGACGAGGGTATTTTTTCTTCATTTGGTCTTCGCGCTCCCAAGTAAACTCGGGCCCTCGTCTCGAATTCCAACGGATCTTCACGATTGGAATGCGGCTCTGCTTTAGACGTTTAATTTCTTGGTCCATAATCTCAACTGGTTCTTTAATGAAATTAAGCTTGTCATCAATCTGGATCTCATCCAACGGAATAGCTAGTGGTTCGTCTACGAAAAGTGCTATGAACTCAGCTTAATTGCTCTGGGTGTTCAAGTCGATACGCAAGCGTTCCTACCCTATCAAGAATCTTGAAAGGTATAATATAGCGAGGGTTCAACTTCCTGTAGCATTTCTCAATTTCAGGTCATTTTACGACTCCTATTATTCTTCATTGTTTATTTTACTCCGATGCGCGTTTACTTTTAATTTAACTTTTAAGCTAAATCGCGTAGACTAGAAATAATCATCTCAAGTAAAGCAGTTACCAAATAATCTATGGTTTACATCAACAAGTTTCGGTAATTATTAGTGAAGATCATTTATTGACTTTGTGCACTTAATTTTTATTTGGTCACGTAAAAGTGTAACAATACGCAAAAAAATGCGTTAGACACAACTCCGAAAATACCAGACTGACCTAGACTCAAACCTATACCCACTTTTTAATCCTTGAACACAAAAATTCAATCAATTCTTGTGTTAATAAACATGTGGCCGAATATGGTAAGAAAAAACATATCCCTACATTCCTACATGCTAAATAACTAGAAGTCTTTCTAAGTACGATGTATAACCGAAGATAATTAAAGAAAGTACTAATGTCCCTAATTAGTTATCAGTACACAATGGATAATACCCTCATGGGATCCTTTCTCCTTGCTTGTTACCCCGCGACCACAAACAACATCACACAACCAAAGATTTGTCAAATCTCATGTAATCTTGTACAATTATCTTGTAATTAAGGATTTGTACTAGGTGGTTTAGCAAGAAACCATTTGAGGCTAACTAGAACCCTCAAAACCACCACTTAGGCTCCGTTTTGGTTAGTTAATAAGGACTAGAGAACCACTATCTCACTCCTAAGCCTATATATACTTTTAGGTCCCAAGTCTTAGATCTGTTTATCCTTTTGTAAGACAATACTAAACATGAATAAATCCCATCAACTATATAAGAGACAATACTAAGGGGTCTATGAATACATGTGCCTAAATGCGGAATCTTAACACAGTATTCTAAAAAACACAATGTAAAACTTTTGCTATTGCTAATAATTTCATAGTAGAATTCTTATTTCCAATCTCAACTAAAACATTAGCCGTCGGTTCCTTTTATACACCAGGGAAACTCTAATAGGCTTTACAAACGTGTGAAAGGATAATGCATATCCTTTCCTAAGATATCTCCTAAGATATCTCTAAGATAACTATTATAACTATTCTGTTACATAAACAGACTTAACTAGACAAGGCCAGTACTAACTATAGTACTGCCAGACTTAACTATGTCTACCAGACTTAACTCTATAACTACCAGACTTAAGTCTGTTTACAATAATTCCTAACAATCCTCCCCTAACTTGAACTTCACTTGTGATCTTCAAGTTTCTTTGACTACCTTCATTATGATCTTCCTGAGGATTTTGTGAGCATTATCTTTGGAATTATTCTTGAACTGCAACATGATGATCTTCCTGTATAAATAGGTTCTTGAATTCTATCAGCATCTCTTGAAATCATCACTACCTGATCTTGCAGCAAACTAATCTCTATGTACCAAAATCAGCACCACATCAACAAGTACATATCTCATCAGCAACACTTAAATATAGCAGCAACATTGACTCATATGTCATCAAATCATAAATTTTCAATCTATTCTCACCACTTCCAGTGTGTTAACTCCTGTAGAGGTGAATCATTGAAAATTTAATGGATTAGAATGTCTCTTTACCGAGTTTAGCCATTAACTCTGATTAGCAATGTTTGGTTTATAAACCATGTACATTATAACCAAAATTTCAACTCTTAGTACATGAAACATAGAGAGTTAAATACCATATGATTTTTAGCAAATCATCAGCTATCAAACGAATTTGAATTAAGCCATTACCAGTAACCGGTTTGCTCTTGGGCTCGGCTAATCCCTTGGGTGGAATCATGGCATCACCGCTGGGTGGACTAGTAAACCAGTTTCAACTTTTAGAATGTGAAATCATTGGTAAGTTGATACCATCTATTATTGGTAAACTGTCAACCATATAAATGGATTTTTCCACGCCTTTTTAACATAAGCCATAACCTTGTGGGCTAGCCAACTCTTTACAAACATAGATATGGTGAGTTGATAACCATATAATTTTTGGCAAATTGTCAGCCATAAACGGATTTGAGAAGTCTTTACCAAGAGCCGTTTGCTTTGGACTAGCCAGTCCTTATGTCTGTTAGACATGGTGGACTGATAACCATTTGTTGTGTTAGTGCATAGCACCTCCACCAAGTGTTATCTCTTCTCAACTCCATTTTACAGCTCTCTATCTATATACCACAGTTCTGAAAATTCTTTCAAACATTTACAAATTTATTGCTGTTGCTGAGCTTGTTTCTCAATTAACTTCAAGAGTTGATAGCAGACCTCATCTTTTCTATCTCCCAAAAGCTTCTTTTCAAGCATAGCTTTGCAAACTCTGGGTGGTAGTGGATACTTAACCTCAGTCAGCATATAGATGTGTGCAGCCTCTAAAGTTAAACAATGAACAACACAACTATGAAAATATCTCCAACTGAGTACCTTTTGTTGATGTGTTAAATTCCAAACAGCATCCTCTGTAGATGGTGGATCAAACATAGTCTTTAAATCCCCCCATAAAACCCTTTCAAATTCTTCTTCAGGCCTGTTATCTCCATACTTCAACATCATCAGCCTATACAACTCCTTGAGATCATCTCTTGTTAAATCATTCAATAAGCCTTGAAAGTTCACATATACCACATCTGTGTTATCTTCCCTGATGATCTGATAAGCACCTCTCTTTCCAGTCTTGATAATCTGCCATTTGACTATCTTTGCAGGTGCTGGTCCTTGTGGAATTGAACTCATTGGAAACTCTTCTGAAGATGGTTCATCTATTCTTTCCTCCATGTAGACTTTAACATCCTCCTCAGTGCTAGACTTTGCAGATTCAGGCTTCCTCGGCAATCATTTCCTTCCCAAGATTTTTCTTTTTAGTAATCTTAAAAATAGGCTTTTTAACTCTAATCCCTCTTCTTTCTTCACTGACTCTTTAATCCATTCTCTTTAGAACAAAAACAATCCTCCATTGTATCAGAATTATCTTTTGGAAGATTCTGTCTGAAGCTCTTCACCAGTTCTTTTCCAATTCTCTTTCTCTGTATCCATAGGCACAAACCTTTCCATGCTTCTCATCAAATACTCAAATTTTACTTTAAGTTCTTCATTTGTAAGCTTCTTTATCTGAGCCAATTTCCATCCACCTTGATTCTTCATATAAGTGGCCATATATTGTCTTTGCTGAGCCTGAGTCATTGGTTTATCTCTTTGAGCTTTTTTGCCTTTTAGTTTTGCTCCTGCAATAAGTTTTACATCTCTCACTTATCAACCCACCATTCCTGGTCATAATCAGCCTCATAATACATCTTCTCACTTCAATCTCTTTGGACCAAATCAGCATTTGCTTCCAATTTAGCCGAACTTTGTCCTAATATTCTCTATATAAAATTAAGCCAGCCTCTTGCAGCTTGAGCCATTCTTTCTTTTGAGCTTCAGATAAACATCTAACACTCCTCTTGCAATCTTTTTGCAGCCAATTCAACTTGTCTATTTAGTTATACCTCGTAATCCTTGCAATTTTCCAGCCATCAATCCTCAGCTTTGTATTCTTGCTATTCCTGCAACTAGCCTGCTTTTTCTCTGATTTGTTCTTTGTTCATTTGGTTTGAGGAGTTCTCTTCCATATTGCCTTTCCTTATCTTGACTAACATGTTTCACCTCCAGAACTAACTTTTCACTAGAGAAGCAGACTTAATATCTAGTGAAAACAAAAAACCAGAACTAACAACTTCAAAATAGTACTAACATCACACATCCAGTCTCACTCCTTAACTCCAGTTTTAACATTTCTCCTCTTGCTTGTCTTGAATTTAAAATCTAAATAACTTCAGCTATAGTTTCAGCTGCTCTCTAAAACCTTGAGACTAATATCTGTTTCTCCTGAAGATTTGCCTTGTTTGGGAGTCTTAAAAACTTCTGATTCATCTTTTTGTAAATTCCTCCCCTGTTTGGAAGAATTTTCAGTAGCCTCATCTTCTGAATCAGTGAGAACCACTCATCTGCTCTTGACAACCTTTTCCATTTTCTTAACTTTCTTCACCAACTTCACTATTACATTCCTCATAGTCTGCTTAGTCTGCTTGAGATCCTTCTCCAAGCTTTCAATCCTGGTCATTAACTGTGGAACCAGTCGAACAAGATCATCTACTGACATGTGCCCTGTTTCTGCCTCATGAGTATGAGTAGGATCCTGGGTTTGTGGAATGTCAGATGCTTGTCTAAGTGAAGATGGTTGGTGTTTAGGTGATGGTTGCTCAAAGGGGTGCTCTAGTAGTTCATGTTCAGGTGCAGTAGAAGGCGATGATGGTTCAGATGTTGGTTTAGTTATAGGTGTAGGTGGAATGGTGGTGGTTTCAGGTGGTGCAAGTTAAGATGTAGGTGGTGGTGGAACTAAACAATAAGCTTACCAGGATTAATATTGGCCTACCAGACTTAAATCTGGTCAACCAGTATTAACAATTTATTGTCAGAACTAACAATAAGCTTACCAGGATTAACTAGTAAACTACCAGAATTAAAATTGACAATACCAGAATTAACTTTTTCACAACTTCAGTCATGCTCCAATCCTCCATGCAATCCAAGTATAACATGAAAACATTAAGCCACACACAAAATATACTACAAAACTATTCGAAAACACTATGTTTCTAGATCTAGTATATTTTAATAACTACTAAAAATAAGATAACCTATCATAATTAATTCTACTAACTAGTATTACTAGGTGACAAACTATACATTTAATCATCCCCTTAAATGTAGCTATGGATTTATCATACCAATATTAACCACTAAGAAATTGAACCTTGGTCCATCAAAAGCTTTGGTCAATAAGTCAGCTACATTGAAGTCTATGTGAATTTTCTCCACCCTAATGAGTTTCTTCTCATAAGAATCTCGTATAAAATGGTGTCTGATCTCTATGTGCTTTGTCTTGGAGTGATACACTGGATTCTTCACAATGCAGATTGTGCTTTCATTATCAATGTGTTTTATTCATGAAATTGAAACCATAGTCCAACATTTGATTCTGAATCCACAATACTTATCCACAGCAACTTGCAGCAGCTACATATTCAGCTTATGTTGTAGAGGTAGCCACTATTGTTTGTTTCTTGCATTGCCATGAAATTAATATGCTTCCAAGAAATTTACAACCACCAGTTATGGATTTCCTGTCAAGGTTTGCCCCAGCATAGTCACAATCTAAGAAAGCTTCCAGGTCAAAAGATGATTCTCTAGGATACCATAAGCCTAAATTGGGTTTGCCCTTAAGGTACTTAAAGATTCTCTTTACAGCATTAAGGTGTGAAGTCTTGGGAGTAACCTGAAAACAAGAACAAGCACATACTGCAAACATTATATCAGGCCTAGAGGCAGTTAAATACATGAGAGAACCTACCATGGATCTGTATATAGTGTACATCCACTAACATCATCAGCTCCTCATCTTTTTTGTCAATGTGCTCCAATCTTGGTCTCCATAGGGTTATTGCAGTTTTCACACTTGCAAGGGTCAAACTTTTTCAGCATGGTCTGCAATATACTTGTCTTGAGAAATAAAAATTCCATCTGTCTTTTGCTTGAACTGGCAAACCAAGGAAGAATAATGAGTTCACACGCCATAAAACTTATTTGAAATCTGCCTGTTCATCAATGCCCACAAATCATCTCATACCAAAGACTTTCTAAGTAAGCCCAAAAATTATAACATCTACATACACTTTAACCAGCATTCTATCTTTCTGTGTCTTTCTAATAAAGAAAGTCTTGTCAATCGTACCCCTCTCTGTAACGTAAGCTCTCCAAAAATGTCGATAGAGTAGCATACCAAGCTCTAGGAGCTTGATGTAATCCATATAAAGCTTTGGCAACCTTATAAACCTTTTTAGGATGATCAGGATCAACAAAACTAGGAGGTTGAGAAACATACACCTCTTCATCTATAGTGCCATACAAAAATGCATTTTTTATATCCATTTGGTATACTATGAACCCTATAAATGAGGCAAAGGCTAAAAATAAACCTGATAGCTTTTATTCTGCCCACATGAGCAAAAAACTCATCATAGTCAATACCCCATTCCTGTCTGTGAACCTTGGCTACAGTCTAGCCTTATTTCTACAACTAATCGGCTTTCATCCTTTTATTTATGTATACCCATTTAGTTCCAATCACCTTTGATCCATGAGGTAGATCTACTAGAATCCAGACCTGTTGCAACCTAAACTATAATAACTCCTCTTGCATAGCTTCAACCCAACTATCATCTTGTAGAGCTTCAAAAACCTTTTAAGGTTCCTCCTGAGATAAGAAGCAGGCAAATAAACAATGTTGTTGATCTTTGTGATTCTTCCTTTGCTGCTTTTGAACATAACTTACAAGTGCATGTGCTTCTGAATGTTGCTGCACTCTGCTTCTAGTTTGCACAGATGACTTAGGGTCATAAGAATTTAACTTTGTGGGTGAATGTTGTGTATCCTAAGAGTAAAATGGACTAAACACTACCTCTGTTGTTAAGATTTTTGAAATCAGGACCAAACCCATCGTCATACATAAGAAAGGCCTCTCAAAATCCTTTCTGAGTTTGTTAATGATTGTGAGCTCTGGCATATCCGAACCATCTTGATCAGCCGGTTGAGCATCATCTATTCCACTACCAGAATTAACTAAGTTAGTACTGTTAGCTTTGTTCTTAGGTACTTCCCGTAAATGATTTTGAGCAAGGTCATCTAATTCTCTTCTAAAATCTAGAATTTCAGGAGAATCTTCTAAAATACCAGTAGAATAAGCCTCCTTCTCTTGTGTTTTAAGGTTTTGAAGCGCTGTCAAAAACTCATGTGCCTTTGAACTAGTAGAAGACTTCCTTGGACCAACATGCCTTACTGTTGTAGGCACAATAATAAGGTCCTCAACCTCATCTTCTTCCTCAGAAGCATTTGCATTAGGAGTTTGCAATGTACCTGCACTGGTAGTCACTTCTGAAGTACCTGTATTTGGGTTAGTCATTTTTGAAGTACTTGCATGTTGGTTAGTTTGATTCTCTAAAGATACAGGAATATAGTTCATAGAATTAGTGAGATAATCAATCTCAAACATCCATCTATACCCTACTCCTTTAACATTGGGTTTTTCTTCAAGAAATTTTACATGCATAATTTACTTTCTATGTTTTGGGTTTACTAAATATAATACCCAAATCTTTGCTATTTAGTGGGGGGAGTAACCAACTAAGAAACCAATCATACTATCCATCAAACTTTCAAGCACAATTAGAGTACAAAAGGAAACAATGGTCACCCAAAAGGTCTTATTGTAATAATTGGTTTGTGGCCAAACAAAAGCTATAATGAGTTTGTTTTGAGGTTTAGTCACTCTTACCCTATTAAAGATATAGCAAGCAGTACTAACTGCTTTTGCCCAAAAAGTAGTTGGTAAAAGTGAGTCTACTAGCATAGTTCTAGCAGCCTCAATCAGGGTCATATTCATTCTTTCAGCAACTCCATTCTGCTGTAGAGTTTTGGCATTGCTATACTCTTGTTTTATTCTCTTGTTCTGATAGAATTCAAGCATATCCCTATTCTTAAACTCAGTGCTATTATCTGATCTAATGATTTTAACCCTGTGATTAAGCTGGTTTTAAATTTGTCTAATAAAGTTTTGAAGGATGCCACTAGTTTTATCCTTTATAGCCAAGAAGAATACCCAACTAAATCTAATACAATCATCAGTAATTACAAGGCAATGACTTGCATGATTAATGCTTTTGACAGAAGTAGGTCCAAAAAGATCCATATGCAAGGTGTGTAATGGCTCAGTGATCATTCTTTCTAATTTAGCCTTGCATAGGCCCTTTTTGTTAAACTCTTTTGCAGCAACACAAGTATGGTCACATTTTTGAAAACCTTGGAAGGTAAACCTCGTACAAAATTTCCCTTCACAAGTTTGTTTAGGTTTTTAAAGTTTATATGACCTAACCTCATGTGCCACAATTTAGATTCATTAGATGTGGCTTTTGCAATCAAATAGGTAAAACTTTTTACAGGACCAGGTGTCTTTATTTTAAAACTGTACATATTGTGTTGTCTAGAGGACCTATAAGAAGTATCTGATTTCATCAGCATCTTAAAGTCAGGAGTCACAACAAGACATTCAGTTTCATGAAAAAGAATCCCCTGTGCTGCTTATCACAATATTAGTGATTATAAGAGAAAAATTAAAATGCCCTAGTTTCTTTTACAACAGACACACTAAACAAATCTAAATTACCAACTTTATTCTACCTTTACTAGTAATTTATGCCTTGCTACCTCCAAAGGTATAACAGATCCTCCTTTGCATTCTTCAAAATCATCCAGGTGATCCTGTTACCAGTCATAGTGCCCTGGCACCACTATCAAATATACCTCTGTCCTCCATGTTCTTGAGTGGAAGATCTGCACATGAAAAGATATATTAGTTTTCTCTTAGGGACCCCAGGCCTTTTCAGGCTTAGGGTTGCCTTGTGGACCTATAGCATTCACAGTTCTAAAAAAAGTGTGGTCCCACATAACACATTGGAGTTTAGTCTAGAGTTCCTCCAAATTATAACCTGCTAAGGCCCTTAACAGGCAGTGCCCCAATTTCCCTTTACAACATTGAAATAAGAACACTTTTACTGTATATTCTATCAATGGTCTTCTCACATTAAGTGAGAGAAGGTGAATGAGATTTATAAAAGTGCCTTCTTAATTCAATTGATTCACCTGTGGGTCTTTAGGACTAAAGCTGTATTGAGTCCTGGTAGGTACGTGGCTAACTAATCTAACAGTATTAACATTAGAACTACCAGTATTAACTTTAGGCCTAACAGAATTAACATTTGTCCTACCAGTATTAATATTAGGTCTAACAGAATTAATGTTTGGCCTACCAGCATTCAGTTGTATTGATTTAGGAACAAATTGATTAGCATAATAACCCAGTTTGCATAGTCCATACTGATTTTCTCACCCCTTCCCATATTAAAACCCTTTATTTCTTAAAACTCCAGCCTCTCTTTTGTATTTTCTTTTTCATATAGTCACAATCTTTTGATCAATCACTGAAGGCTGCCACAAACAAAACACTTTTTCTTGATGAAAGAGTAACCTTCTCCTAGTTCTCTTTCCATCATTTCATTCTAATTCTTTCCTTTAACTTCATGTGTCTCTTGATTTTTCATTTGTTTCCTAGGAGTTTTTACGTGTGTTACACAACTAGGTTCAACTTCTTTTGATTTAGACACGACTTTTTCATTTGTTGTAACAGACTTAGATGTAGACATCTCATTTGGTACACTTATACTTTCTGATCAACTACGTCAGAAGAGTTGCTGCAGAGTAATTCCATAATATCCTACACTGTCATTTGATTGACAGATATAATGCTCAGTAGAGTTGTCATCTGAGTCACTAATTTCAGGCTTTTGAGGTCCCTTTTTACCATAAACATACAAAGAATCATCAATTTCCTCTTGTGGTTTAGGAGTATAGTCTCCAGTTAATGGATGTGGAACTCCTTTGAAATTATCAGTCTTTGAAAATCTACTGTATAAAGGTTTGTTAAGAAAATCTTTTTCTGTACACTAAAACACAGTACGATTCATTTCTTCCTCATAGCTTAAAACCTCTTTGTTTGATTGTATTTCATATCCTAATCCAAATTTACTATTTGAAGTCATACATGAATCAACTAATTTCCAAAGGTTTTTAAAAGAATTTTTCCATGAATCTATTGTTTTCTGCAATTGTTCTTTTTCTTTTACAGCTTTCATTCCTATTCTCCTATATCTTTTACCCTCTTTTCAACTTTTTCATAAAATCATTTGCTTGAAATGTAAGCAGTATCATTTAGAGATAATTTGCTGCTGCTTTTGAAAAGTAACAATATGAGCTTCAAATTTCCTAACAGCTAGAGTATAGGCAAGTATTTTTGCTTTTTGTTCACCTAACTGATTCATTTGTTCATCACACAGTGTTTTAAGCTTATTATATGAATCAATACAAGTTTTAGAATATAATGATACCTTAGTATTTGAGCTGATTACCATGAGTACATGATTTGTCTCTTCTTCCTCTATTGTATGTTCTCCCTAATTGACAACACCATCATCCATAGTCAACAAACAGTTCTGATTCTACTCTTTCTTTCTAGCTCCTTGATCTTGATAAAAAGAGTCTATTTTCTTTCATCAATATTGTCCCCTTGGATTGGGCATTCTCAAGTAAATTACACAGTGTAGTGACATCTAAACAATCAAGCTTCTTTTGTCAAATCACCATGTTTTATTTCCATCAATTCTGACTCTCCTTCCTAGTCTTCGTATAAAACTTCTTTATCGAATACAATCATTGCAATTATTCCAGTTTATGTCCACTCTTTAATGTCCACATCATTCAATCTATCAAGGACCTTCATGAAGCAAGATCCAATCTTCCAATTGTTTGGCAAAAGAGTGAAATAAATAACTCATTTCAGCATAAACCATATAGGAACTTCTCTTCTTAAATATAGTTTTGAAAGTGAAGTAAGGAGTAAAATACTATAGGCACCAGATAATGACCAACATAACCTTGTTAGTGCTGCTCTGGCTGTTTGAACAAAAGCA
This sequence comes from Tanacetum coccineum, assembly GCA_026074375.1. Taxonomy (NCBI): domain Eukaryota; kingdom Viridiplantae; phylum Streptophyta; class Magnoliopsida; order Asterales; family Asteraceae; genus Tanacetum; species Tanacetum coccineum. The sequence continues at coordinate 27,738 of BQNB010031749.1, read as the reverse complement.
ACGTTATTTGGAGCACAATTCAGATGATTATAGAGATACTGTTAGTTCTTGGCTAAAAACCCTAAGTTATTAGATAAGTCATCAATAGACAAAGTGTCAACATCTGCTTGGTTCTCTATCATGGCTGATTTGACCAAGCTGGGGGCAAAGATCTGAGAAACTTGTGATTTGCATCCTTAGTTGATACTTCAGCACCATGGACTTCCAACTCTAAGAGTAGTTGTTGGAACCTGTCATATCCTTTTTCCAACCCTTCTGAACTGGATATAGAAAATGCTTCAAACTACCATTTTAGAACAGCTTTCTGCATCTTCTTTGAATTTGCATTACCTCCAAACCTAGTCCTGATGGCTTCCCAAATCTCTTTAGCATAATCCATTCCATTTAAATCTTCCTCAAGATGTTCCTTGGGAAATTCCATAAGTAAGATGGTCAAGCCTTCCTCTCTCCTTTTCAATAATAAGCATAGATTTCAATATAGCATATACTGGTAGAGTAGTATTCTAACACCACCATCTTTTCCAGTTTATATTCTCTTTCTTTGAATTCCATTCGTAATTACTTCCAAAACATCATTATCAATATATTCAAGGTAATGCTCCCATCCTATGGCCCATATATCATACTCCTCCTTCTTCAGAATTGGGAGTTTGATATTTGAAATAGTGGTTGTTGTAGGAGTGAGTTGTTGTTGTTGTTGTTTTGGTTTATTGGTTGCAGTACCCATTGTCCTGATGTGCATCTTCATAATATGATACTTCATCATCAATAAGATGTAGAAGTATCATCATTACATGTTATAACATTTTTCAGATCTGAAAGTGATTGTTTGTGTTCTCGAGATTCTTCTTATTCAGAGTCCCTCTAGAGGCTCTGATACCACTTTGAGTCCAAAGTCCTTGACTATTAGCCTTTATAAAGACAATATCTAACTTGAATAAATCCAAATCAACTATATAGAGACATGACTAGAATACTATGATGCTAATGTGGAATCTACAACACAAGTACTCAGAATGAACCCCATGTAAAACTTTGTCCTATTTGCTATTAATTTCTATTAGAATTCTATTCTAATCTCATACTAAACATTAAATGCCGTAGGGTTCCAATTTTATACAACAAGAAACCTAATGTCTTTACAAATGTGTGAAAGGATAAGGGCGTATCCTTTCCTAATATACCTCCTAAGATATCTCTAAGATAACTATTATAATATTTTGTTACATTAAACAACGTAACTATACAAGGCCAATACTACTTATAGTACTGTCAGAAATTAACGTTGTACTGGCAGACTTAATTATGTCTACCAGACTTAACTCTATAACTACCAGACTTAAGTCTGTTTACAATAATTCCTAACAATACCCACTCATATTGACACTTAAACATTTCTTACAACTCTTAAACTCGCTCTAGCCAAGAACACCTTTGTTTTCATCTCCTTTGTTTTGGTACACCCTAAACCGAGCCAAGCACAATATAAACACGACACAACTTTGTTTTTTAGCTTACACTAGCATACTAAGGATCACATACAAGGGTATTAGGAGGAGTATACAAGCTAAGGTTCGGGTATATTGAGCCTTTGGGGAGCTTATCGCGGGTTTTATACACATTCAGGGTTTAGACATTGTGTATCCATTCACACTTTCTAACCGAAACCAGCTCTAGGACCTTTGGTAAGTCGTGTTCTCGAACTCATGTATTCATATCACACATTTCCTCCCTTGTTATGCTAGTCATTGGATGCACGTTAGTTTGAAATTTACAAACTTAATGAGCATATACCGTGCAAATCACAATCCTTAATAGTATTTTACGCACTATATACATGCATATAACGACTTGTATGGTGCTAGGACATGCTAAGAAATGTAAAACGTGACTTAAAAATGAGCTAAGGCATTAAACATTTTGGTTAAATTACAAGAAAGGGAGACCTATGTGAACACTAACTCATTTATAACGAAATGACACGAAAAACAACACGTAACCTTTTCATGATGAAATCAAATGGCTAGGACCTGGAAAGGAGTATACTAACTTAGTTAAACGTGCATGTGATAAAAACGCGATAAAGTAATACTAAGCGAGCTGTTTTGGTGCTAGTGGTCCCTACGAGCCCCGTATCACTACATTACATCAGGCCACTAAATGGGCCTGTGGGGCCAAACATCCACTAAACAGACGTTAATGGGCCCAACATCCTATAGTGGGGGCCCATGGCTTATTATTAAGCTCACTTGAGCTTATAGAGAGGTTAAGGAGCTTATTAAACTCGTTGGTTAGTAAGACACGCATGAGAAACCTTAACGGGCCACTAATGGACTCCTTAAACCTAAACAGGCCCAACAGGCCATACCGTGGGGTCCACAGCTTTTTAAATAAGCTCTTTGCCTTATTAAGAAGCCTAATATGATTATTGGACTTGTATGGATGCTAATGTACCTTAGAAACCTAATCGGACCCTTAATGGGCTTGGCAGCCCATTACCGCAGCCAAACACAAGTCCATAAGCCACGAATAAGCTTGGACAGCTTATTTGTGAGCTTATGCAGCTTATAGGACTTATTATAAACTTAGAAAACTAATGGACCTAATTGGATAAAGCCTAAAGGCTTAAAATGCTATTCAGGTTCTAATGGCTAGCCGGCAAGAGCCTATACCAAGAGCTTTTAGATTATTGAATAATCCATAAAATGAAAACAGCTTAATCAGGCCCATAAGTGCTTAATAAGACTAGAAAGATAAGTTAAACATGTTATCAAACCTAAGGACCCGATTGAAAAAACTGTCGGGTTAAAGATATTGGTCTATTAAACGAGCCAATTAGCTCAAATAAGTTCACCTGAGCTTATTTTTCAGCATTAATAGTTTCATTAAGCTTAAATGAGCTTAATGAGAGCTTATGTGCTTTTTGAATCCTTATTGGACCTTTAATTTGCTTAATGGACCTTAACGGACCCAAAAGGCCCAATAAGCTAAAATAAGCTCATCCGAGCTTATTTATAAGCTACCACAGCTTATGTTAACTATTGGACCCAATGAAACCTTTAATTACCAAACTTATTAAATCTTATATGGCTTAAAATGCGATTTTTACAAGTTAAGGGACTAAAAGTGTCAAATTGCAAACTTAAGGGTTAAAACTGTCAAAACTGGATTTATAAAGTTTTAGGGACTGTTTTGTCACTTCTGAAACTTAAAGGGGCTGTTTTGAAAGTATAAGGACCAAAAAGAACTTTTTGAGAAGATGCAGTGACTAAAAGGTAGAGACCAAACATGCACCTATACGGTTAATAACCTATAAACAATACGAAAAAACAACAGCATAGTTTACATAATTTGACCCAATAGACAAACCACAGGGAATATTATGAACGAAAGTGATTTAAATCAACACCATAGCGTAATCTGCCCCGATAACAATATTACTCGTCACATAACCAAATTAAAAAAACAACTCCTTAATAAAATATGTAAAAATAACAAAATCAATAAAAATGCATATGACATTAACTTGTGTAGACGACAACCTATCCAAAGCCTAATCAGTAAAGACCAATACAATGAACATTTGCACCACACACAAAGTGATAACAGTAATAAATAAACTAGCAAATAGTGAGTAATATGCATAAGATCGTTAGCCTAAACTTGTAGACTATGACTGGCCGAATATACTTAGGTATTGACTTTGTGATACATTTGCCATACACGAATAATATTTATCCACTCATAGAGGACTAACTACTAAATGTGGTTCGAAGCCCCATGCTTTATAATTATTTAAATGTTTTTACATCTTTGAGGTGCGAACATGCTTTGTTTTACAAATTGGACGCAAGGGTACATAACCTTAGTAAATACGGCCACATATAGAGAACCAGGTCAAAAGTTTTTGTCTGGACTATAACCATTTTTAAACACTGCATTCACAAATGGGGTTTGCACGGGACACACAAACATTACTTGTTTGCAATCTAGCACATATATGTGCTACCATGACAAACAGAACCAATAATAGCATTATGTCGTTTAACAAGTGCTTGCATGATTGATATACGCCGTATATAAATTATACTACGTATATTACTATAAGAGTCTTACAATTAATACTTATATAATGATTTTGTTTTTATATCGTCATGTCATCTCATCATCGCGTTTACCTACCACTTTTGTCTACACCGATTCTGAGCCAGGGAGGGTATTTTGGGGAGCTGACGAGGAGCTGTCGGACGGTGGTTCTCCACGAGTCATCGTATACGGATACAATGGACTCCCTATGGCAGCAGTAGCCCACCAGTCAACGGATTACATACCTGGGCCCCGAGGAGCCACAAACACCACTAATACCACAAGACGAGGATGAGTGTGAGCCTATGTTCATAACCAATGATCCTGGACAATGTGCCAGAACTATTACCCCGAGTATGATACATTGGAAGGATTGAGCATCTCAATGTGTTTTCGGCTGAGGAGCAGCCATTACCTCCTGTTGTTTCACCTACTGCTGAGTCACTAGGATATGTTACTGAGTCGGATCCAGAGGAGTATGAGGATGATGAGACGGAGGATGGTCCGGTTGACTATCCTATGGACGAGGGAGAGGATGGAGATGATGATGACGGCAATTCATCCGGGGATGACACCGATGATGAGGATGAAGATGAGGAAGATGAGGAAGAAGTGGAGGAGCACTTAGCTCCGGTCGACTCCGTTGTTGTTGTACCTACTGTTGAGCTTGTTTCTCCACCTGAGGGAACAGAGCCTGTTACACCACCACCCTCCACTGACATTACTACCACTGGAGCTAGGATTACTGTCCAGTTTTAGGCTTCCATATCCCTTCCACCAGAGGCAGAGGTTAAGAGACTTCTAGCCATGCCTACTCTACCACCATCACCACTTATCTCACTATCACCACCCTCTGCAGGGGAGGACTAAGCTACGTGCACCAGACCTATACTGTACATACATCACCACCACCACCTGTGCCATCACCATTACTACCATCATCTGGGTGTCCAACCCAAATCCAGACACTCAGGATGGCCTCCACCCAGGCCCTTGTTGATGCGGTTACTGCCACATTACCATCACCTCCACTACCATCACTACTACCATCTCTATACATACCACCACCTGTTGACCGTAGGGATGATATTCTCGAGTCCGAGCGGCCACCTCGCAAGAGGTCGTGTTTGTTTGCTCTAGGCTCCAGGTATGAGGTCGGGGAGAGTTCTACTCTACTGGCAGACCACCAAGGTCAAGGGTTATACTATGGGATTGTCAGCACCGATAATTATGCTGAAGAAGACATGAGGAATTAGATAGGGTTGGGTAAGGTATTAGGGAAAGTTTAGTTGATCTGTAGAGACAGTTCTTGAAGATAGGCACCTATGAACTTGAGGGAGAGGGTCAGAACAGGGTACAGACTTGCTAGCTCTATGAGCATGATACACCATGACTTTATAATGCTTCTACTAGAGAATGCTCAGGATAGTAGGTTCTCGCATATTACAGCAGTCACATAGACTCCAGCTGGTCCCGACTTGCTAATGGAGGATAAGGATAGCTGATATGTGAGAAATTCAACATAATCCTTATATATCAAAATGTCCTAAAAAGACAAAATTGTGCATAAAATGCTTGTATATTTGCTTGTTTTGTCTTTATGAATTGTTAGGTACGGAGATATTACAAAAAAACACAAGAAAAACGGCCAAAACCGGACACGAGAACGGATATAGTGCACAAGAGCCGGAGGTTTGATAGCAAGAAGGGTCAAAAAGTCAACCATGGTCAACAAGTCAACTCTGGTCAAACTTATAAAGACAAAATTCCAAAATAACCAAAACAACCCCTTGAAATTAAACCAAATTGCAAAAATAACCCTTAAACCCTAACACCGTTATCTTTTTATTAATAAAAGATAACGGTCGTTATCTACACATAAACCCAAAACCCATTTCATATAAACCGGCCCATACACCCCAACCCGTGGTCAAAGCCCAAACACTTGGGTCAAACAAAGATATAAAAAGAAAGAAAAGGCGCGGGAATTCGTTTTTACTGTTCATCTCCTTCTTCGTTTTACCTCTTGTCAAAATCAAAGGGTAAATTGAAATTGAGGACGTGGCTCTATGATTCGAGTATCAAGGTACAAGCTGGTAGAGTTAAACGTCATGAGAGACTCTCATTGGTTGATCCCTACAAGAAGGGACATGCGGATAACTGAAAGAAGCACACCAATGATTGGAATTTTGCACTAAATTTAGTGCAAAAGAAGCACAAGTACTCTGACACATGGAATGCCACATTGGCAATCCGTGTGCTCATCATATCAAATCCAATGGACCATAAATGAGAAAAAAGGATTAAGGGCTAAGATCATGGATAAGAGGAGCGGGCTAGACTCCTAGAAGCTTCACTCAACTCCTATATAAAGAGCACTCCTCCCTCATAAGATCATCTTCTTTTTCTAGCTTTTAATAGTAGCTTAATTTAGTTTTAGCTAATGTAATCTTAAAATTTAGTTTACAGCTTATTGTAATCTTCATTTTAAAGTTTTTTGTATCAGTATTTAAATCAATAAAATCATAGTTTACTTGTTTACAACCTGTTTTTACTTTTAAGTTTTTACATATCTCAAATGCTTCTATTCAACTATTTCACAAACTACTCTTATAAGCTCTTCATAAGCTCTCTGAGTCTCTAAGCTCAGATTGAGCTCAAAATAGTCATTGAATATACTTAAACATTTAAAATCAGTTAATTCCTATGCTTAATTAGGATTTTGGGTTGCTTGTGATGATGAACTAGCAATGGAATGAGTTCATAAGGCCTTTACTAGCTATCCTTTGCGATAAGCAAAGCTTATAGAACAGCTCTTTGAGCAAATCATGCCTTTGTTTAGCTAAGACTTTTGTAAGTCTTCTTTAAATTTCAAGTATTTTAGCTTAATAATTACATTTGCTTATTTTCAGCTTATTTCTTGCTTATTAGTGCTTAAATCTGTGTTATTATACTTATTATGAATGTTTGAATGTCTGTTTATGAGTTCTATAGCTTAAATCTTAGTTTACTCTATTTTGCCTTATAAATCTGTCAAAAACCAAAAAATTAGCATTAGCTTAATCATTGTTGTTTGATCTGATTTTTGTGTTGAGAATGATAAGTAGTTGTGTTATAAGCTGTTAGACATCTGGTATTCAAGTTTGTTCATAAATATTCAAATTTCATAAGCTCAAATGAATGTTTTATAAAAATAAGGGGGTGTTTAGCCTCAGCAGTACTAACCACAAGTTAGTACTGCTTGAGACAATTTGGTCTTAAGTTTTTGATTTTAATATTTCAACTAAGTCTGTTTTAGCTAGATTCATAAGTTAGGATAGGGATAATTAGTTTTTTATAAATTAGATTATTTAAGATCCACAATGGTAAGGTCTCTTTTGATTTTAAGCTTGAAACACTTCTAGTAATTGAAATGACCTATTTGTTCTAGTTAGGATGATTCATAATTATTAGAATCTGTTCCTATTTGTCTGCATTTTGTCTAGTTTAATTTGATATCACAATTGTGCAAACTACACCAATTTAGAAAAACAGAAAAAGGTCTTTTTCATCATCAATTTTCAATAAGTAAAACTTGTTCTTAGATTTAGATATTTAGCACACAATTAGATCCAGGGCAATAGTTAATGGGTTTCAATTTTCTTTTAGAAGTTAAGCTTATTTGAGTATCTGTTTTTAGCCTTAAAAACCTGCATTTTCATTTTCAAAAGCCAAAGTCATACCTAGTGCATTCTAAGTATAAGTTGTTTTCATTGAGTTTTTGATTAAGCATTTGAGTTTCAAAATTCTTTTCAAAGGTAGTTTTAGAAAGCTTATAGTATAAGCTTTAAGATGGTATAAGCCATATTGTCATAAAGTTCCATTTGAGCGCTTAAAATTAAGCTCAAAGGTGCCTTAAGAGGCTGTTTTGTTTTCAGTTTACACTAAAGGTGCTTATTTCTTTATTTTAGCTTATATGCTTATTGTAATTGCTTATTCAAGTTTAGTTTAGCTTATTAGGATAGTTAGATTATTTGGTTTAGCCATAAGCTTATGTGAGCTTATTTGCTCTCTAGTGTAAATTTTTTAAGTGTTTTTAAGCTTTATTAGCTTTTCTGTCTATTTAAGCTTATTGACATTGCTTATTTTTGATCTCTTGTGCTTATTAGATAGCTTTTCATCTGTTTTTGCTTATTTGTCTTTCTCATTAGTTTAATTTCCTTAAAAAAAGCCAAACACTTAGTTTTCTTAGGACTTAGAGTGTTTAAGCAATCCTGTCTTATTTAGCTTATTTCTTAGCTTATTTGTGGTTTATAAAAATAGTTGTTTTACAAAAGTTGCTTATTTTTAAGAGTTTTAAAAAGTTATAAAAAATGGAAAAAATTAAAAAACTTAAGAAAGTGGGAAGCCCCGGGTGAGCAAGGCTCGAACCCGGGACCTCTACCACCTTCACCAAGTGTTTTAACACCCACACCCTTAACCATTGTGCTACAATAGCTCATCTGGTATTCCTATGCATAATTTATCTTTTATACACGTTTTAGGAATAATAGTATAATAAGCCGTTTTAGCTTATTTGATAGCTTATTCGATAAGTTGTGTTACCCAACTTATTTTTCCTAGATTCCTCTAGGATCAAGCTAACTTTCGCATATTATTTTTCAGTTTAATTTTTATAATTTAGTTTAGTATTTTAACATATATTTTTTATTAAAAAACTTTAAAAATTCATAAAAATAGAAAAAAATAATCAAAAAAAAATATAAGTTCATTTTTAGAAAATTTTCTTTATCATATAGTTCCTAGGAAAAATAGTTTAGCTTCTGTAAAGTTTTAATTTGCAAATTTTTATTTTTAAAGAACGGAGATTACGTTCCCTTTCACGATTTTTTAAATTTTTTAAGCTCCAATTCAACTCGGGTTTTTGTTCTAGTTTTCTTTAAACTTACTTTTACTCAATAAGCTATTAAAAGTGAAAAATTATTTCAGTTTTAATTTTTTGGAAATTTTAGGATTTCAATCACCATTTAGGAGTTCCCGTTTTGCATTTTTGTTAATAGTTTTATTTCCGAGTTATTAAAGTTAGGTTTAATTGCCCTTTAATTTACCTCATTTTTAGTATTTTAGAAACAAATCATCTTTTGAACCAGTTCAAACAATTCCAAAAACGACAAACGTGGTCCTCAATTTCATAAGTCTTTTCGAGGAATACGACCGGTAAACACATACGGGTAAATAAACGTATTATTATACTATAATTATGTAGAATTTTCCTTCTTCCTTTGTTCATAAGGGTAGTTTGGTAATTTTCTATACTTATATCATTATACGTAATATTTGATAACGATCATATTTTTTGGCGCCGTTCCGGGATTTGTGAATTAAGATTCCTTTACGTTTGAAGTTTGTTCTGATCGTGATTTGGAGAACCTTCGTCTTCGAAAGTAACCTTTTTAAGAAAATCAAAAATACAAAAAAAATTAAAAATATAAAAAGTAAAAAAATATTTTTCTTTTCTTTTTAGTATAAGTAAAAGTTTAAAAACAAAAAAAGATAAAAATATTTGCTCTTCTGAATTTTCCGATTCTTCTCGTTAATTTGTTAATATAAAAAATTTACAAAGTTGGTAAAAGAACACCAACAAATAATACCTTCAATTGAGGTATTATCCATTAATACATTCCCGAACCAAATTATACAAATTGTTTTACCCATTGTGTCACTTACGAAAAAGGCGCACCTCTTTGTAAAATTAATTTTACTTAAGAGAGTACCCTACAGTTTGTTGTATATTCGTAAACGAAAAAGATTTCCTTTTCTCGTTTCTTTTATCATTCATTTACTTGTTTTAGTGCTATGCGCACTAGAATTTCTGTTTCCAAATAATTTCAAACATCACCATTCTGAGACGTCAAAATAAAGGACGTGCTCCAAACATAGTTGAACCCGAGCTTCGTATTATCGTTGCACCAATGGAGAAATGTACAATGGAAGAGCTACTCCGTGCACCCACGAAAGGGTACGGAGAAGCTATTGTTTTACCGAAAATTAGTGCGGATCATTTTGAGATTAAGACGAATTTGCTTCAATTGGTTCAAGCAAATCCATTTTACGGCCGTGAGAGTGAGAATTCTCATGCTCATATTAATAGTTTCAAAATGATTACCTCGACTTTACGATTTAGGAATGTGCCTAACGATGTGATTAAGCTTATGATGTTTCCATATTAGCTCGAGGGAGCTGCTAAAACTTGGTACGAGAAAGAACCACCGAATTCGATCTTGACTTGGGAGGATCTCGTAACCAAATTTGTGAATCAATTTTTCCCTCCTTCAAAAACCACTCACTTAAAGAATGAAATTTCTCGATTTACAAAAAAATTTGAGGAGACTTTTAGTGAAGCGTGGGAACGATTTAAGGAGTTGCTTAGAGCTTGTCCCCATCACGGATTTATGGAGTTAACTCAAGTTGATACCTTTTATAACGGTCTAAACGAGAATGAACAAGACTCCTTAAATGCCGCGGCGGGTGGAAATATTTTGAGTAAGACGACTAGAGAAGCTTTAAACATAATTGAAAATAAATCAAAAGTTCGTTATTCACGAAATAGATCAAATGCTTCTAGGATGAATGCTACTTCTAGTAAAACGTATGAGAGAATAGAGTAAGCTAGCGGATCAACTTTCGACCTATCGAGATTGTTCTAAAAAGTTGTACTGTTAATCAGTTAAATACTACACTCCCACTCCGGTAAGGGTGAGGGAACTTGCGTTATCTTGTGGAGGTGCCCATTTCTTGTATAATTGTCCGGCTACCGATAACAACAGCAAGAGTTTGTTGCCGACCATACGGGTACTTACAATTAAGTTTAACCCTCTGAACGTTAGTAATCAATGGCACCACCAAGTTTTTGCTGCCGGTGGCAAAACAATGGTCAAAATAGGTTTAATCAGAATCAAGTTCAAGGGAATAATTTTCGGGGAAATAATTTTCATGGTAATCAAGGTTTTCAAGCTCAAAATAATCATGCTCCGAATTTTCAAAACCAAGGATTTCAAAACCAACCATTTCAAGTGCCTAATAATCAAGTTCAACAAGAGATTTCAAATGATTTTTCAAGTTACAAGAGGAATAATGATCAGATGTTGAGGAACATGCAAAATCAAATCAACTCGTTGAAAGGAGACCTTAAGAATGAAATTCAAAACACGATAAAATCTCAACAAGCCGTCATGATGAATCAACAAACCACTTTTCAAAATAATTTGCAAAACATGATTTGTGGATTGTTTCAAAACCAAGCCTCAACTTCGGGTACTCTTCCGAGTAATACCATTCCAAACCCGAAGGGTGAGATGAAAGCAATCACTACTCGAAGTGGTGTTGCTTATGAGGGACCCTCGATTCCTACTAATCCTTCTCCTAAAAAGGTAGTGGAACGAGAAACCGAGGAGACAACGGATAAAGAGCAAACAAATTTCCAAGGAAGTACCGCTCAAATCCCACCTCCGGTTATTCCCATTTCTATTCCGGAATCCGATGTTCCGAAGAGTTTGCCTAAAACCACTCCTATTCCGGAATCTGATGTTCTGAAGAGTTTACCTAAGCCAAATATCCCATATCCTTCACGACGTGATAATCAAAAGTCCCGTGACAAAGCTTCGAATCAAATGGAGAAGATCTTCCAAATCTTTCAAGATTTGCACTTCGACATTAGTTTCGCGGATGCTTTACTTTTGATACTAAGATTTTCTCCTACGATTAAGAGTTTGCTTATGAATAAGGAAAAGTTGCTTGAGTTAGCTAAGATACTGTTGAGGGAGAATTGTTTGGCAATGCTCCTAAAAAAGCTTCCCGAAAAGTTTGGAGATCCCGGCAAGTTTCTTATTCCATGTAATTTCCCAGGAATGGATGTATGTCACGCCTTGGCCGATCTTGGCGCGAGCATAAATCTTATGTCACTTTCTATTTGGAAAAAGCTTTCTCTGCCGGAACTTACACCACCTTTTATGGTTTGATTTAGAGTTAGCGGTCCGATCGATTTACTTATCCTAAAGGACTTGCTGTAGACGTTATTATCAAAGTTGGAAATTGTATTTTCATTCTGACTTTGTTGTTGTCGATTTCGGAAGCCGATCCTACGAGTACCTCTCATACTTGGAGATTCTTTTTGAGGATCGGTCGTGGCTTAATTGATGTTTAAGGATAAGGAAATAACCCTTCGGGTGATAACGAAGCCGTCACTTTTTAATTAGATCCAAACCCGAGATACTCCTCTACAAATGACAAGTCAGTAAACCGAATTGACATCATTGATGCAGTTTGTGAGGAGTATGCTCTGGAATTGCTAGGATTTCCTAATTCTTTCGGGGGGGATGGCACAATCCCACCTGACGTCTGAGCATTTACTTCGATCTTTTTGAGAAATTGAAGCTTATCTTAACGGATAAATTCGATTTCACAGAAATTGATATGCGATTGCGTTCCGGAGGAAGATATTTGTTTTGATCGAATAAAATTGTAATATTGACCGTTTCAACTTCTCGATGGACCTTAAACAAAGTGAAGTGACGAGGCAAAATCTTATTGAAGAGCCTCCGGAATTAGAGTTAAAAGATTTACCGTCTCACTTAGAATATGCTTTCTTGGAAGAAAACGACAAGTTACCAGTGATTATTGCAAAAGGTTTAAAAAATGATGAAAAAGATGCTCTCTTATGTTGCTCAAAATCTCATTAAAGGGCCCATTGCTTGAAAATCACCGTCTGATCAAGGGTATCGACCCTCGTTTTTGTACACACAAAATCTTGATGGAGGATGATTACAAACCTACGGTTCAAAGTCAAAGACGAGTTAACCCAAAAATTCACGAGGTAATAAAAAAGGAGGTCCTAAAACTTCTTGATGCCTGAATGATTTACCCGATCTCTGACAGCCCATGGGTTAGTCCAGTGCATTGTGTTCCCAAGAAAGGAGGAATAACCGTTGTTGCTAATGAAGAGAATGAATTAATTCTGACACGTTTAGTTACCGGTTGGAGAGTTTGCATAGACTATAGGAAATTAAATGAAGCGACTCGAAAAGATCATTTTCCATTGCCGTTTATGGATCAGATGTTAGAAAGATTAGCCGGGAATGAGTTTTATTGTTTTCTAGATGGATTTTCAGGGTATTTCCAAATACCAATAGATCCCCAGGACCAGGAGAAAACTACTTTCACATGCCCATATGGAACTTTCGCGTTACGTCGCTTGGGGGAGGGGGCCCTTTGGCTTGTGTAATGCTCCCGGTACTTTTCAACGTGTATGATGGCCATATTCCATGATATGATCGAAAAGACTATGGAAGTGTTTATGGATGATTTCTCGGTTTTTGGGGATAGTTTTGATTCGTGCCTCTCCAATTTAGAAAAGATGCTAAAACGGTGTGAAGACACAAATTTAGTTCTTAATTGGGAGAAGTGCTACTTTATGTGTAGAGAAGGAATTGTGTTAGGGCATAAAATTTCAAAGTCGGGAATTGAGGTCGATCGTGCTAAAGTCGATGTTATCGCTAAGCTCCCTCACCCGACTACCGTTAAAGGTGTTAGGAGTTTCTTAGGTCATGCAGGATTTTACCGCCGATTTATCTAAGACTTTTCTAAGATTGCTAGACCAATGACTCACCTTCTTGAGAAGGAAACACCGTTTGTGTTTTCTAAGGAATGTATTGATGCTTTTCAGACTCTTAAAAAGAAGCTTACCAAATCTCCAATCTTAGTTGTCCCAGATTGGAACCTACCTTTCGAATTCATGTGTGATGCAAGTGATTTCGTGATTGGTGTAGTTTTAGGACAACGCAAGATGAAGCATTTTCAGCCTATACATTATGCTAGCAAGACAATGATAGAAGCTCAAATTCATTACACTACCACGAAAAAGGAAATGCTTGTCGTTGTGTATGCTTTTGAATATAAGTTTCAGCCATATCTTGTTTTATCAAAGAATAGGTTACGGATCACTCAGCTTTAAAGTAACTTATGAACAAACAAGACGCTAAGCCGAGGTTGCTCCGGGGTTCTTCTCCTACAAGAATTTGATATCACCATCTGTGATAAAAAAGGAAGTGAGAACCTTGCGGCAGATCATTTATCTAGACTTGAGAATCCTCATAAGGATGTGTTAGAATAACAAAAGACATAAATGATCAATTTTCCTTAGAATAACTCTTAGAGTTATTTCTAGTGAGAATACCCCTGGTTTGCGGACATATGCAAATACCATGCGGGAATTTTATCTTCATAGAATGTCAACTCAACAAAGAGAAGTTTTTTAAGGAGGTTAAACTTTATTTCTGGGTCGATCCCTATTTTGCGTACTTGGTGGCGGATCAAATCATTCGACGGTGTGTGCATGGGCAAGAAGCTTTTGAAATCCTCAAAGCTTGTCATGAAGGACCTATCAGGGGCCATCATGTGCCAATCTCACCGCTCGAAAAGTATTTGATGCCGGTTTCTTTTGGCCTACCATATATCGAGATGCCCATTCAATGATCAAATCTTGTGATACGTGTCAAAAATAAGGCAAAATTTCGCAACGAGATGAGATGCCTCAAAAGCCCCCCCCCCGATCGCATGTTTGTGTATTCTTCGATGTTGGGGGTATTGATTTCATGGACAATTTCTGTGTTCAAGAGGAAATAAATACATCTCGTAGCTGTTGGTTTATCTTTCAAATGGATTTGAAGCAAAGGCGCTCCCACAAATTGTTGCTAGGTTGTAGTTTAAGTTTTTTGAAATCCCTTTTAGCCCGGATTCGGAACCCTAGGGCTTTAAAGCGATCGTGGGACCCATTTTTGTAACGATCAGTTTGCTAAAGTAATGTCTAAGTATGGGGTCACTCATCGTTTAGCTACCGCTTATCACCCTCAAACGAGCGGTCAAGTGGAGGTGTCCAATCGAGGTTTAAAACGTATTCTAGAAAGGACGGTTGGAGAAAACCATACCTCATGGTCTGACAAATTAGATGACGCTTTGTGGGCATTTCGTACTGCTTTTAAGACACCAATTGGTTGGACGCTTATAAGTTAGTGTACGGAATGTCTTGCCTATTACCTAATCGAGTTTGAAGCAATAAAGCATTATTGGGTTTGAAACTGCTAACTTCGATCTTAAACCGCAGGTGAGATCGTAAGCTTCTATCTTAATGAACTTAATGTGTTCGTGATCAAGCTTACAAGAATTATTTTGATTTATAAAGAGAGGACGAGAAGGCTTCACGACTCAAAGAGCAAAAAACCGAATTATTCATGTGGTGATCAAGTGTTAATCTTCAACTCTCATCTTAAGATATTAGCTGGAATCTTAAAAACTCGTTTGGTCAGGATCATTTCACATCACCATGTTTTTCATTTCGGAACATTGAGTTATCTCAACCCGATGGTCCAACTTTAAGGTGAATGGTCATCGTATGAAGCATTACTTCGGAGGGGACTTACACTAAGGGTTGTCAAGATCTCCACTCCTCTCTTCAAGGACGAATGAATTCGGGGATCGAGTCAAGCTTTGTGAATCGGTTACAAAAACAAAGACACTACGTAGGGAGGCATCCCACATGCTTATTCCATCTTCTATTGTCTTTCTTATTTCTTTTTTATATTTGTGATGTGAGGAGGCTTGTACTCTTCCGATTCTTGTTGTTGTTTGTACTTGTGATTGTTTGCAGGATTGACCCAAAATTTTCTGAAGACTCTCGTGTTCGGTGTTTTGTCCCGGTCACGCGAGCTTTCCTAGCTTTGTTGCCATTAGTTTGGGGAAATCACGATATCTAAAGATATTATCGACTAAACATTTATCTTTTAGGCAACTTGACTAAACGACGTAAGATTTTAGATTAATACTTTTTCAGGCTTGTGTTTTGCATTCGACGTTATGAGTTCTAGGTTTGGGGTTTTTTAAGTCTTAGGCTAGGAAACATTGAGGACAATGTTTAATTTTAGTATGGGGTAGTATATCTTCGATATGATCTTACCTACTTTTACCCGTTGTTCTCACGTACCCCGTTTTCCCACCAAAATTTTCAAAAATATGAAAAAAATTTTTAAAATTTTCAAAAATAAAATAAGTGTTTTTGTCACAATTTTGACTTTCTTGCTGGGTAAGAATAAGAGTAAATTTTGACTCAATCGAGCGTGTTGAGCTCTAGCTTGTTCTTAACTTTTAGGCTAAGCGTTCGCGGAAATTCGCGAAGAACGAAAAATGATAGAGTTAAGTATGAGTGGGATGCTAAACAAGGATTAGTTGGAAATCTTAAGAGCTCATGTATGTAATTTGTGGCTTTTTCTCCCATAAGCTCCTAACCGGATTAATAATACGTGCTGTTTTTGGAGATTAAACTTAAATCAACAATTTTTTATGTAATATATAGCAAAAATTTTAGTCTTAGTTCAAATTTATACTTGAATTTTTCAAAAAGAAGTCTTCTCTAAAAAAAATAATGAATAAAATAATGAAAATAAAATAATAAATATAATAATAAAAGCTGGGGCTGATAAAAGTTTACTGCCTCTTGCCGGCTCACAACCGATGTGGTAGTCTTCTAAAGAAAGCCCATAGTAAGAATAAAAAATCCGAGACTGATAAAAGTTTGCTGCATCTTGCCGGCTCACAACCGATGTTGCAGCCTTCTAAAAGGTCGAGAGGGTTTCAATTGCATAATTGTTTAATATTAAGTTTAATTAATAAAATAGATTTCTTTTTGTAAATTCAAATATGCTTTTGACTTTGATAATATCTATTTTAAAGCTATGAATATACGGGGAAAAACCTGAGAGTTTTTGAAACCTAAGGTCGTGCGTCCTGATACTAGTTCTGTGGGTGTCAAAGCCTGGTCTCTTAGGCGAAGGTTGGGATGTGCCGGAGACGGAAAGTCGCTACTGGGATGATCTCGCTTCAACTATTATTCTTGGGTGGAACGTGAAGCATAGTATTTTGCAAAACGTTGATCCATGGTTGAAATTCAAAATAGCACATTCACTTAAGATATAATAAATGTCGGGAGTAAAAAGTTCACAAGTTGAAAATATGAGTAGTGTTAGCATCTTTACTGATATTTAGTTGTGATTTCGTTTTAAGCTTGGTTTGGATAAGTGAAAAGTCGGGGACGATGGAATTTTCTCTTTTGGGGCATTCCCGGTCGAAATGCCTTTGTTTTAAGATCCCAAAAGTTATGGAAATAACGAAAGTCGAAAATGTTTCTATAGTTTTTATAAAAAAAATAAAAATAGGAAAATAGGTGTTTTATAACTGTGATTTCTTATCTTCTCCACGTATGTCTTTGCATACTTTTCAAAGATTTGTTTGGAGAGTTTTGAAGGTATTTGGTTTTAAGATATAATATTGCGTGAGGACTCGCAAGTCGCTTATTTGGGGAATTTTGAGTTGTGTGAAAAACTATACCGTTTTATATCAAAAATGACTTTAAAAGATACAAAATTGTGCTTAAAATGGCTTGTTTGTCTTTGTGATTGTGTAGGTATGGATATTGCAAAAATCACAAGAAAACGATCAAAACCGGACACGGGAACGAATAGAGTGTACAAGAGCCGGGAGAATGCTTTCAAGGTCAACCAAAGTCAACCATTGGTCAACATGGTAATACCAGGAGACAAAACCTTTCATAAATTCCCTAAAATGCCCTTAATGGTGTAAATCAAAAGTCAGAAAAGCCCCTAAAACCAAACACCGTTATTTTTGTTATTAATAAATAGCGATAACGGTGTTTGGGTTTTAGGGGGCTTTTTATGATTTTGATTTTAACCATTAAGGGATTTGGGAATTTTGAAAGGTTTTGTCTCCTGGTAGTTGACCAATGTTGACCAATGTTGACTTTGGTTGACCTTGAAAGCATTCTCCCGGCTCTTGTACACTCTATTCGTTCCCGTGTCCGGTTTTGATCGTTTTCTTGTGATTTTTGCAATATCCATACCTACACAATCACAAAGACAAAACAAGCATATTAAGACCCCAACCCATTCCCCCACCAACCCCTCCAACCACCTAGCACACCAATTGTGTCTTTTTATGAGTCATTTTTGATATAAAACGGATATGAGTTTTCACACATATCAAAATTCCCCAAACTAAGCGATTGCGTGTCCTCACGCAATATTATATGCTTTAAAACCAAATACCTCAAAACTTCTCCAAACTAAATCTTTGAAAAGTTGCAAAGACTTTCGTGGAGAAAGTTAAGAAATCACAAGTTATAAAACACCCTATTTTCCTATTTTTAATATTTTTCTATATAAATTAGATTTTTCGACTTTCGTTATTTCCATAACTGTTAGGGATCATAAAACAAGATGCATTTCGATCCGGGAATGCCCCAAAAAGGATAAATTCATCGTCCCCGACTTTTCACTTGCTCCAAACCAAGCTTAAAACGAAATCACAGCTAAATATCAGTAAAGATGCTAACACTACTCATATTTGCAACTTGTGAACTTTTCACTCCCGACATTTATTATATCTTAAGTGAATGTGCTATTTTGAATTTCAACCATGGATCAACGTTTTGCAAAATACTATGCTTCACGTTCCACCAAGAATATGAGTTTGCTAGGCGAGATCATCCCATGTAGCGACTTTTGTCTCGGCACATCCCAACCTTGCGGCTAAGTGACCAGGCTTTTGACACCCCACAAAGACTAGTATCAGGACTCACGGACCTTAGGTTTCAAAAACTCTCAGGTTTTCCGTATATTCATAGCTTTAAAATAGAATAGTCAAAGTTCAAAAGCATATTTGAATTTAACAAAAAGAAATCTATTTATTAATTTAAACTTAATATTAAACATTTTTGCAATTGTAACCCTTGACTTTTAAGAAGGCTTGCAACTCTCGGTTGTGAGCGGCCAAAGATGCAGCATACTTTTTTCAGTCTCGGATTTTTATCTTACTTATGGCTTTCTTTAGAAGACTACCACATCGGTTGTGAGCCGGCAAGAGGTAGTAAACTTTTATCAGCCCACAGCTTTTATTATTATTATTTTATTATTTTATTTTTCATTATTTTATTCATTATTTTTTTAGAGAAGACTTCTTTTTGAAAAATTCAAGTATAAATTTGAACTAAGACTAAAATTTTTGCTATATATTACATAAAAATTGTTGATTTAAGTTTAATCTCCAAAAAAACAGCACGTATATTAATCCGGTTAAGAGCTTATGGGAGAAAAAGCCACAAATTACATACATGAGCTCTTAAGATTTCCAACTAATCCTTGTTTAGCATCCCACTCATACTTAACTCTATCATTTTTCGTTCTTCGCGAATTTTGCGAACGCTTAGCCTAAAAGTTAAGGAACAAGCTAGAGCTCAACACGCTCGATCGAGTCAAAATTTATTCTTATTCTACCCAGCAAGAAAGTCAAAATTGTGACAAAAACACTTATTTTATTTTTGAAAATTTTAAAAATTTTCATATTTTTGAAAATTTGGGGGGGAAACGGGGGTACGTGGAAAACAAGGGTTTAAAAAAGTACGGTAGATTCATTTCGAAGATTTATACTACCCCATACTAAAATTAAACATTGTCCTCAATGTTTCCTAGCCTAAGACTTAAAAAACCCCATACTAGAACTCAAAAAGGTCGAATGCATAACTCAAGCCTGAAGAAAGTATTACAAAAATCTTAGTGTTTATCAAGTGTGACTAAAGATAAATGTTAGTCTGATTAATCTTTAGGATATCGGATTTCCCAAAACTAATGGCAAACAAAGGCTAGGAAGCTCGAGTGGACCGGGACAAAACACCGAACACGAGAGTCTTTAGAAATTTTGGGTCAATCCTAAAACTAATCACAAACACAAACAACAAGGATCGGAAGAGTACAAGCCTCCTCACATCACAATAGAAAATAAGAAAGAAAATAGAAGATGGATAAGATGGGTGCCTCCACGAAGTGCTTGTTTTTGGTAAACCGAGGCACATAGCTGACTCGATCCCGAATTCATTCGTCCTTGGAGAGAGCGCTGTGGAGATCTCTGGACTACCTTAGGTGGTAAGTCTATCCGAAGTAATGCCTCTCATACGTATGACCATTCACTTAAAGTTGGACCATGACGGTTGAGATAACTCATGTTTTCCGTTATTGAAAAAACAGTGGTGATGGTGGTTTGAAAGGTCCTGACCAACGAGTTTTAAGATTTACTGAGAATATCTTTTGATCGAGGTTTGAAGAGTAAACTTGATCACCAACAATTGAAAATGCGGGTTTTTTGATCTTTGAGTCGTGTGATTCTTCGTCCTCTCTTTATAAATCAAAATAATTCTTGATAAGCTGATCACGAAGGCTCATTAAGTTCATTAAGTTGATGCTTACGATGATCACATGCGGTTTTAAGATCGAAGTTAGCCATGTTTCAACCCCAATTATGCTTTTGCTCAAACTCGTTAGGTAAATGGCAAGTCTTCCGTTTACACGACCTTTTAAGGCGTCCTCCAACCAATTGGTGTTTAAAAGTATGTACGAAATGCCACAAAAGCGTCATCTAATTTGTCTAGACCATGAGTAGGGTTTTCTCCAACTGTCCTTTCTAGAATACGTTTTTAAACCCGATTGGACACATCCACTTGACGCTCGTTTGAGGGTGATAACTTGGTTAGCTTGACGATGAGTGACCCTCATACTTAGACCATTACTTTAGCAATCTGATCGTGACAACAACTGTGCTCCACGATCGTGTAATAGCTCTAGGTGTTCCGAATCGGGCAAAAAAGGGATTCAAAAACTTACTACAACTCTAGCATCATTTGTGGGGAGCGCCTGCTTCATCCATTTTGGAAAGATAACCAAATCAGCTACGGAGGATGTATTATTTCCTCTTGAAGTACAGCACACTAATTCCTTAACACCTACCAAAAATATAGGTTTCCATGAAATCAATTACCCATACAACGACAGATTTCACAAACTTGGATAGCGTTTTGAGGATATATCTCTGTTGCGAACTTTTTGCTTATTTGTTGACACGTATCACAAGATTTGATCATTGTATGGGCATCTCGATATATGGTAGGCCAAAAGAACCGGCATCAAATACTTTCGAGCGGTGAGTATGGCTCTATGCTGGCCCCTGATAGGTCCTTCATGACAAGATTTGGAGGATCTCAAAAAGCTCTTGCCCATGCACCACACCGTCGATATGATTTGATCCGAACAAAGTACGAAAAAGATAGGGATCGTCCCAGAAATAATGTTTAACATCCTTAAAAAACTTCCTCTTTTGTTGCGTTGAGTTGACATTCCTTTGATGATAAAAAATCCCCGCATGGTTAGTTTGAATATGTCGCACCATGGGTATTCTCACTAGAAATAACTCTAAGAGTTTTTCTAAAGGGAAAATGTTCATTTTGTCTTTGGAGTTCTAACATCCTTATGAGGAATCTCAAGTCTAGATAAAAATAAATTTGATCTGCGCAAGTTCTCACTTCTTTTTTAATCACAGATGGTGATATCACATTTTGTAGGAACGTGAAGAATCCCACGGTAGCAACCTCGGCTTACGTCTTGTTTGTTATAAGATATTTTATTAGCTGAGTGATCCGTATACACTATGCTTTTGGATAAAACAAGATATGGCTGAAACTTTTCAAAAGCATACACAACGACAAGCATTTCCTTTTTCGTGGTAGTGTAATGAATTTGAGCTTCTATCATTGTCTTGCTAGCATAATGTATAGGCTGAAAATGCTTCATCTTGCGTTGTCCTAAAACCACACCAATCACGAATAATCACTTGTTCACCACATGAATTCGTAAGGTAGGTTCCAATTCTGGTCAACTAGATTGGTGATTTGGTTAGCTTCATTTTAAGGAGTCTTGAAATAGCATCAATACAATCCTTAGAATAACACAAAAACGTGTTTCCTTTCTTAAGGTAGGCGAGTCATTGGATCTTAGCAACTCTTAGAAAAGTCTTAGATAAATCGGCGGTAAAATCCTTCATGACCTAAGAAACTCCTAACACCTTTAACGGTAGTCGGGTGAGGGAGCTTAGCGATAACATCGACTTTAGCACGATCGACCTCAATTCCCGACTTTGAAATTTTATGCCCTAAACAAATTCCTTTCTACACATAAAGTTGGCACTTTCTCTCCAATTAAGACTAAATTTGTGTTTACACCGTTTTCGCCATCTATTCTAAATTGGTGAGCACGAATAAAACTATCCCCAAAGACCGAGAAGAAATCATCCATAAACAACTTCCATAGGTCTTTTTATCTTATCATGGAATATGGCAATCACTCCTACACATTAATAAGTTCAGGGAGCATTGCACAAGCCAAATGGCATGCGACGATATTACGCGAAAGTTCCATATGGGCATGTGAAAAATGTTTTCTCCTTGGTCTGGGGATCTATTGGATTTGGAAATACCCTGAAATCCATCTAGAAACAATATACTCATTTCCCGGCTAATCTTTCTAACATCTGATCCATAAACGGCAATGGAAAATGATCTTTTCGAGTCGCTTCATTTAATTTCCTATAGTCTATGCAAACTCTCCAACCGGTAACTAAACGTGTCAGAATTAATTCATTCTCTTCATTAGCAACAACGGTTATTCCTCCTTTCTTGGGAAACACTTGCACTGGTACCTAAACCCTATGGGCTGTCAGAGATCGGGGTAAAAATATACAGCATCAAGAAAGCTTTTTAGGACCTCCTTTTTTATTACCTCGTGAATTTTTGGGTTAACCCGTCTTTGACTTTGAACCGTAGGTTTGTAATCATCTTCCATCAAGATTTTGTGTGTACAAAAACGAGGGTCGAACCTTTTGACGGTGAATTTTCCAAGCAATGGCCCTTTATGAGATTTGAGCACCTTTAAGAGAGTATCTTTTTCATCATTTTTTAAACTTTTTGCAATAATTACTGGTAACTTGTTGTTTTCTTCCAAGAAAGCATATTCTAAGTGAGACGGTAAATCTTTTAACTCTAATACCAGAGGCTCTTCAATTGAAGATTTTACCTCGGTCACTTCACTTTGTTTAAGGTCCATCGGAGGAAGTTGAAACGGGTCATTATTTAACAATTTTTGGATCAAACAAATATCTTCCTCCGGATCGCAATCGGCATGATCAATTTTGGTGAAATCGAATTATCCTTAAAGATAAGCTTCAATTTCTTCCAAAATGATTTATTCGGAAGTAAATGGCTCAGACGTCGGGGTGGGATTGCCACCCGAAGAATTAGGAAATCCTAGCAATTCCAGAGCATACTCCTCACAAACTGCATCAATGATGTCAATTCGGTTTACTGACTTGTCATTTGTAGAGGAGTATCTCGTGGTTTGATTAGATTAAAAGTGACGGCTTCGATTATAAAACCGAAGGTTATATTATTTATTCTACCTTAAAATCATTATAAGGCACGACCGATCCTCAAAAAGGATCTCCCAAGTATGAGAGGTACTCTAGGATCGGCTTCGAAATCGACAACAACAAAGTCTGTAGGAAAATAAAATTTCCTAACTTTGACAAAAACGTCTTCAGCAAGTCCTTTAGGATAAGTAATCGATCGGTCCGCTAACTCTAAAGTCATCCGAGTTGGTGTAAGTTCGGCAGAGAAAGCTTTTTCAAATGAAGAGAGGCAATAAGATTTTATGCTCGCTCCCAAGTCGGCATGGCGTGACATAAACCATTCCTGGGAAATTACATGGAATAAGAAACTTGCCAGGATCTCCAAGCTTTTCGGGAAGCTTTTTGAGGAGCATCGCCGAGCAATTCTCGTTCAAGGTATTTAGCTACCTCAAAGCCAACTTTTTCCTTATTCTATGAGCATAACTCTTAATGTGAGGAGCAAATCGTGGGGCATCAAAGTAAAGCATCCGCGAAACTAATATCGAAGCTAAAATCTTGAAAGATTTGGAAGATCTTCTCCATTTGATTCGAAGCTTTGTCACGGGACTTTTGATCATCACGTCGTGAAGGATATGGAATAGGTAAACTCTTCGGAATATCAGATTCCAGAATGGGAGTGGTTTTAGGCAGTTTCGGAACATGGGGTTCCAGAATTGAATATGGGATATACGGAGAGCGGTGGGATTTGAGCTGATACCTCATTGGAAATTTGTTTCTCTTTTTTATCCGTTGTCTCCTCGGTTTTTTGTTCCACTACCTTTTTAGGAGAAGATTAGTAGGAATCGGAGGGTCCCTCGTAAGCACACTCACTTAGAGTTGTGATCGCTTTCCATCTCACCCTTCGGGTTTGGCAAATGGTATTACTCGGAAAGAGTACACGAAGTTGAGCTTGGTTTTTAAAACAAATCCTACAAATGTGTTTTGCAAATTATTTTGAATAAGTTGTTTGTTGATTCTCATGATTGGGCTTGTTGAGATTTTATCGGTTTTTTAATTTCATTCTTAAGGTCTCCTTTCAAACGAATGATTTGATTTTGCGTGTTCCTTTACATTTGTTCATTATTCCTTTGTAACTTGAAAAATCATTTGAGTTCTCTTGTTGAACTTTCGATTATTAGCATTTGAAAAAGTTGGTTTGAAATTCCTTGGTTTGAAATTTAGAGCTATGATTATTTTGAGCTTGAAACCTTGATTACAGAAAATTATTTCCCGAAAATTATTCCTTGACTTGATTATTGAACCTATTTTGACCATTGTTTTGCACCGGAGCAAACCTGGTGGTTATTGATGTTCATTTGATTTCTAAACAAGGTTCGGGAGGGTAACTTGTTTGTAAGTCTCTACCGTGGTCGCACAATCATAAGCTGATTGTTTCGGTTGCCGGACAATTATACCAGATGTGCACCGCCACAAGTCACGCAAGATGTCCTTAAAACGCTTTATCCGGAGCGGGGAGTGAAACTTATTTTTAGAAACAATCCTCAACGTAGGTCGGAAAGTTGATCCGCAAGTTATCAATTCTCTCATCCGTTTTACTAGAATTTGAATTCATATAGAAGCATTGATTCTTTTGTGAATAACGAACTTTTGATTTATTCTCAATTATGTTTAAAGCCTCTCTAGTCGTCTTACTCAAAAGATTTCCACCGCTGCGAATTTTTTAAGGAGTCTTGTTCATTTCGTTTAAACTTATAAAAGGTATCAAACGTGAGTAACTCCGTAAATCGTGGGATCGAGGACAAGCTCTAGAACACTCCTTTAAAAACGTTCCCACGTTTCACTAAAAAGTTTCCTCGAATTTTTGTTTGTAAAATCGAGAAAATTTCATTCTTTGAGTGCTTGGGGTTTTTCGAAGGAGGGAAAAATTTGATTCACAAATTGGTAACGAGATCCTCCAAGTCAAGATTGAATTTGGTGGATTCACTCTTTCTTCGTAACAAGTTGAGCAGCTCCCTCGACGTGAATATGGAAACATCATAAGCTTAATCTCATCGTTAGGAACATTTCCTATAAAAAAAAGATCGTAAGTCGAGTAATCTTTTGAAACTATTGATCATGGCATGACGGATTTTCACTCTATCGACCGTAATACGGGGTGCTTGAACCAATTGAAGCAATTGTTCTTAATCTCAAAGTGATCCGCATTGATTCTGGTAAAACAATAGCTTCTCCGTACCCTTCCGTGGGTGCCCGGAGTAGCTCTTCCATAGTACGTTCTGCCATTGGTGCAACGATAGTACGAAGCTCGGGTTCGACTATGTTTGGAGCACGTCCTTTGTTTCGACGTCTCGGAATGGTGACGTTTGAATTATTTAGAAAATAGGAATTCCTAGTGCGCATGCACTTAAACAAACAATAGAAAATGAGAGAAACGAACGAGAAAAGAAATATTTTGTTGCTTACGAATAATCAACAACTTTAGGGTAACTCTCTTAAGTAAATAAATTTTACAAAAAGGTTGCGTTTTCTTTTTCTTTAGTGACACAAACGACAATTTGAATATTTGGTTCGGGAACTTATTAATGGATAATACCTCAATTGAAGGTATTATTTGTTGGTGTTCTTTTACCAACTTTGTAAATTTTTTATATTAACAAATTAACGAGAAGAATCGGAAAATTCAGAAGAGCAAATATTTTTATCTTTTTTTGTTTTTAAACTTTTACTTATACTAAAAAGAAAAGAAAAATATTTTTTTACTTTTTATATTTTTAATTTTTTTTGTATTTTTGATTTTCTTAAAAGCGTAACTTTCGAAGACGAAAGGTTCTCCAAATCACGATCAACAAACTTCAAACGAAGGAATCTTAATCACAAATCCCCGGCAACGGCGCCAAAAACTGATCGTTATCAATTATATACAGGTATAATGATATAAGTATAGAAAATTACCAAACTACCCTTAAGAACAAAGGAAGAAAGGAAAATTCTCATAATTATATATAATAATACGTATATTTACCCGTATGTGATTACCGGGTCGTATTCCTCGAAGACTTATGAAATTGAGACCACGTTTGTCGTTTGGACAATGATTTGAACTGGTTCAAAGATGATTTGTTTTCTAAAATACTAAAAATGAGTAAATTAAAGGACAATTAAACCTAACTTTAATAACTGGAAATTAAACTTTAACCAAAAATGCAAAACGGGAACCCTAAATGGTGATTAGAAATCCTAAATTTCCAAAATTAAAACTGAAATAAAATTTTCACTTTTAATAGACTCTAATTGACTAAAAAGTAAGTTTAAAGAAAACTAGAACAAAAACCGAGTTGAATTGAGCTTAAAAATTTAAAAAACGTGAACGGGAACGAATACCGTTCTTTAAAAAATAAAATTTTGCAAATTAAACCTTACGAAAGCAAAACTATTTTTCCTAGGAACTATATGATAAAAGAAAATTTTCTAAAAATGAATTATATTTTTTTTGATTATTTTTCTATTTTTTATGAATTTTTAAAGTTTTTAATAAAAATAAATGTTTAAAAATACTAAACTAATTATAAAAATTCTGAAAAAAATATGGAAAGTAGCTTGAACTAAGAGGAATCTAGGAAAAATAAGTTGGGTAACACAACTTATCGAATAAGCTATCAAATAAGCTAAAACGGCTTATTATACTATTATTCCTAAAACGTGTATAAAAGATAAATTATGCATAGGAATACCAGATGAGCTATTGTAGCACAATGGTTAAGGGTGTGGGTGTTAAAACACTTGGTGAACGTGGTAGAGGTCCCGGGTTCGAGCCTTGCTCACCCGGGGCTTCCCACTTTCTTAAGTTTTTTAATTTTTTCCATTTTTTATAACTTTTTAAAACTCTTAAAAATAAGCAACTTTTGTAAAACAACTATTTTTATAAACCACAAATAAGCTAAGAAATAAGCTAAATAAGACATGATTGCTTTAACACTCTAAGTCCTAAGAAAACTAACTGTTTGGCTATTTTTTAAGGAAATTAAACTAATGAAAAAGACAAATAAGCAAAAACAGATGAAAAGCTATCTAATAAGCACAAGAGATCAAAAATAAGCAATGTCAATAAGCTAAAAAGACAGAAAAGCTAAAAAGCTTAAAAACACTTAAAAAATTTACACTAGAGAGCAAATAAGCTCACATAAGCTTATGGCTAAACCAAATAATCTAACTATCCTAATAAGCTAAACTAAACTTGAATAATCAATTACAATAAGCATATAAGCTAAAATAAAGAAATAAGCACCTTTAGTGTAAACTGAAAACAAAACAGCCTCTTAAGGCACC